>JANHFL010002845.1:24774-36666 GCA_032468155.1 Oxyrhabdium leporinum | reverse complement strand
ATTCTATTCTATTCTATTCTATTCTATTCTATTCTATTCTATTCTATTCTATTCTATTCTATTCTATTCTATTCTTTTCTGTTTCTGTTTCTGTTTCTGTTTCTGTTCTATTCTATTCTACTTCTTCATGGCATACGGGGCACCTTTTCCCTTTGTTTCTGCCCACTCTACAACATTCCACAGTGTGGATGTCCTTTGGGTCCCAACTTTGAAATCAATCATCTAATGGGTTCCAGGAAGTAGTCCCTGTCTTTTGTGGTACTTCTCTCTGGAATTGTATTCCCCCACTCCCCTAGCCCCAGCATTTTGTGTTGCTTTCAACTTGCCATCCTTTCAGCAAGCCTTGGAGACCGGTTTTTTCCCCAAGTTAAAGGATGAAGTGTTGTTTTCTTTAGTTATTGTGCATTAATAGGCTTTGTTCTTTTTGGTTTTATTGCTTTTATCAGTTCATGCCATCTTATTCAGCATTTTAACTGGATTTCTTTTCTATAGTTACCATTTAGAGAAAGTTGAATTGAATAGCTCCACGAATTTTGTTAAATAAAAAAAATAATATTATTTTACATCTGTCTTTAAAATGATATTTCAAGATGGCTAACAAAGATTACTAAACTTCTTTAAGGAAAGCCCATTACAATAATGGTATTGTGATCAAAGAAATCTTGTACATGTCCTATTTATTTCTCCTATCCTTCTTGAGCTCAGGGTGATGTTTATAAGGGTGTCTGTGACCCAGTAAGATCCTTTAGAGTAGACAGATCCCAGATATATCTTTTATCTGCCTCATCACCCTTCAGGCCAACACTCACCTCAAACTTCCATTTCCATTGAAACAATACGTCCATCACCATCAGAGATACACACACACACACACACGCGCGCGGGCGGGGGGAGAGAGAGAGAGAGAGAGAGAGAGGTCTTCAATGAAAACAAAATAACCCACTCTGCCTGCAGAATCAGAACATACAATGTTAAGATGATAACCATTTATTTGCCCAAATGTGTTGTTTTACTCCCCCATAACTATCCTAGTCTAGATTCCATCCATTCTTCCCTCCCTATATTACACTTTTAATATCTACATTTTTAATTCCTGTTGCTTTGAGAAGTTCCATTTCTGAATTCTGAAATTTTTAAAAATTTCCTTTTCCTTTTTTTCCCCCTTGAAATTTATCATTAACTTTTGTGTGAAGATAATAAGAGTAATGTAAAAGAAACAAAATGGATGTGTTGCTTTAAATATAACAATAATAAATTGCTATTTCTCTTTGTAATACAGTTTTTAAGTTCTGTGGTTTTAAATTGCATCTTATTGTGCATTTGTATTTTTGCAGTTCTGTACCTTTTTAAAATTCTGAATTTGATATACAATATATTATAAGGAATAATGTAAAAACACAGACTGTGAAAATCTCCCAGGTTAAATAAGGGTTTCTTGTAAATGTCATCAGGGCTATGCGTGACTTTGGTAGGAGATGTTACCATACCATCCAGGCAGCCAGCAGTATAATTTCACATTTATCGTTTCAATCTGGGAAGCTGTGCAAATGATTGTGACAGCATTTTCTAAACAGAAGTAAGAGGTAAAGTGGGTCATAGTGAACACTCAAGATAACCGAGAAAGAATCTGCAATGCTGTCAGGTTGTTATGTTTGGAGATAGGAACAGACCAGCAACTGTTATGTATTATGCATTTTGCAAGTCTAGAAAAGGGAGGGTAATTTATGTTCCTGGAATAAATGCGTAAGAACTGGATACAGAGATTTAAAGGAGTTTGGCCAGGATTTCATCTCAGACCACTTGAGGCTTTGCAAAATATGTCTGCACAAGGATGAAATTAAATATTTATTAGGGGGTGCCAGGAAACCACTCCTTTGACTTAAAAAGAATTGTTTCACTCACTCAGGCTACTACTGCCTAGTCACAACTGAACTTGCTGAGAGAGCCCTTGTCTATTCTCCCACTCCCTGCCTAAAGGGGATAGAGATGGGAAGGAGAAACTAGCCAACAACAGAGTATTTCATTCCACAAAAGCTCGCAGAAGGAAGCAGCAATTTATCTCACCTCCATGCTTCTGTCTAGAAAACAGTAATCACAACCACAGAACATGATAAGCCAAATTGTCCTATCAGAATAATAGAGAAAGACAGAAGAGTGTAGGGTCTTTTAGAAAAGGAGGGGATGGTGACAAATTTCACTATTTATACCGGTTGCTGTCTTCTTAGATATAGGTTTTTTTTAAATTTGGCTTTTTATTAGATTAATAACCCTTATTCCTAGCAACAGGTGATTCCGGGAAACCTATGATAATATTAACACAAACAAAAGCATGAATTAAATAAAGTAAAATAGTCTTTTTTTAAAAAAAAAAAGAAATCATCCATCCCTCCAGTATATAGTTTTAGAAATAACTGGAACAAAATTTATAGGAAGACTATAAGTCCAAAATTTTATAGGTACACAATTTTAGTAGCACTTTCAATCCTCTGTCCCAGGAAAAGGACATCTGCAGAACTGTCTCTCAAAATACATGGCATTGCTTTTTTCTATTTGTGGCAAATACAGGGTGGGGTGTTTTGTTTTGTTTTTTACTTCCTAGGATGGTCAGAAGAAATGCTAGATGATGATACTATGCAGAATATAAAATAGAAGGATACTACTAATATGATTGCTGTTGATTGCAAGAAAATGGAAAAAAAACTCAAAGGAAGAATCTTGGTATACAGCTGGTGAGCTATACGTGGCTTGTTCCTTAAGGAAAATAAAAGGAATGGGGTTTGTTTTATATTAGTGATAAATGCATTACTCAACAACAAAAACCCAGTATTCTATAACAAACATCCCTTCCTTCTATGCCAGGCCTGAGTTCATCTTTGTTCATAAATTTCAATCCAGTTCCATTGTCAGAAAAAAAGGATATTATATGAATAGTAAAAGAGAGAGATAAATACTTTTTTTAATCATTCTTTTTGAGATATATACTGTATATATATATATATATATATCTTTCATTTTTCATGCTTTTTGTATTTTAGAGTGCATTTCACTGTAGAAAAGAGCTTCAAAGTCTGAACAAGGCTGTCAGAGCAAATGAATTGCTTGGCCCTGACGTTTGCTATTAGCAGATCCTAGGTGATAGGATCATAACCACTCTCCCCTCCTGACATGAAAGGGATTTTTGTGTGCTGAATTTCAGTTCCAGATAGGAAAGACGTGTTCAGTGCATAAACCGAAACTACTTTTCTATACCACATTCCTTTCCATAATTTTGTGTTTGTTATCTTGAATGGATGACAGTAACCACGAATCAGCAACTGAAATATACTTGAAATGAATACCACATGTAGGCTGTTTCCACCATCCACCATATGGCGGAAGAGGCCTCTGGGCTGCAGAGTGCTGTTTTTAATACTTTGTGCAATTTAATATCAAGTGCCATAAATGGAGTATACAATAGTGAGAAGAGAGGTATGAAAAATAAACGGCGCATGATATCATGTATTAGTTTCCAGCATGGCTCCAGGGTGGTTATGTCAAACAAGTACCTACTTGTTTATTTTAATATACTCAAATGATCATTTTTCTCTGAGGGTAGATAAGTGTACAGGTTTTTAATGTATGTAAGCAGTTGCTACTTGTTTAAAGATTGGAAGGCAAATGGCAAAGGTTTTCTTAATAGAACAATAAACTCCAGGAGATCACAGCTTCACAAAGGGTCTAAGTGAAGATAGAGGAATGACAAATAGCTTCAATTTAATGCAAAGTAATCCCCCCACACACAATGTACAGCTGTCAAGATCCACACTAAATGGTGCTTCAGTCCCTTCTCTAAAACCTTTTCATGGAGAATGTATTTCCTTATCAATATTCCTGGAATGGCTTGCCCAATAAAGTCATAAAAGAAATACAGTCGTTCCAAATATGTGGACTGATACACTAAATTTGGGTTTTCAAATACTGAGGCTTCCAGAAGCAATGGGCACCGTTAGTGCACTTTTTGTATTGTTCCTTCCCCCCCCCAATGGCTCAAAATATAAAAAGCATGAAAATGTGTACACTGAGGAAAATACTCACAAAAATGAAGGGAGAAAAATGTTCATAAAAATACATTGGAAGTATTCTGAAGCAGATCAATTCTTAATCTTAGCTGTACATCTTTAAAATGTGTGGACTTCAATTCCCAAAATTCCCAGCTAGCTATGGATCTATTAAAGCATGGCTCATTGAGGCCAGCTGATTCTCTGTCCAGTAAAGACTGTAGTTGGCGAATTAACTGAAGCTGAAAACAGAGATTTGTATCTTCTGCAGTCGTTTGACAAGCCAAGGGCTTATGTCATCAACTAACTCCATTTGACAAAAATAGAACAATAGATATTCCAAACTGCATACCTGTTCCCCCAAAACCAGGTCCACCCTAGAAGGTTCAATTTAACTAATTTATTAATAAAAGCCCAGGACAGGAACCTTCTCAACTAATGGTCAGCAATTGGTCAAAGTTAGATAAAGATCAATGACAAATCAAGGTGGGTTGGATTTGAATCCTTTATGGTTATGCAATGATTTTAGGCTGATTCCTCTTTTTATCCCATTCCCCTGGCTCTGCCATTTCTTCTCCTGCACCCCCTCCTTTAATTACCACAGGAACCAATCATATTAATATGTACTTAGATGATTTTATGCAAGGCTCTGAAAAAGAAGCCACACATGTTTTCTGCAGATGAGGGAATCAATTAATGTTACAAATGTGGTACCTCATTTTATGGGCAATTAATTTTAATTAGTAGTTATTAATAGTTATTATTTGTTTTAGTCTTGCCCCCATTTATTTTACATATATACATGTACATACATATATACACGTTGGGAGAGGAAAGTTCCAAGACTGATTTCTGCTGCATTTGGCAATGACAAGTTGATAAGGTAGAGAATCTGATTCTTGCAGAAATTGTGTGTGAGAGAGTATGTGTTCATATCACTTTTCTTTCTGATGGAGATTGTCTGAAATTTCTGATAGTATACATTAATAGAAATAGAATCAAATTAATAAATACTAGAATATTTAGCTTATTGCAATTTTATCATAACAAAGCAAAACTTAAATTACATTTTTTACACCACTAGATATAATGTGATGAGAAAGTTGCTCAATTTGCATTCTGGTGCAGATTTATTTAGTCCGCATTATCAATGCACATACTTAGATCTAAAGCCAGCAATATCCAAAAGTACTTTTCTTACTTTTTCTCTGTAGTTAACAAATCTGAACAAGCATGCAATCTATTTTGTCTTCTTTTTCTTCGGGATAGATGTATAAAATTGCACTGTGTGAATGAACATTATTTACAAAATACATACTCTAGGAAAAATGTGCACAAAAATGTATAAGAAGTTTTTGCAAGTTTGTTTGTTTTGGAAACTAAACTAGCCAAATGAGCTGAATTGATGTGGAAATTGAAAAAAGAAAGAGAAAAATTGAGCAAAACTGAAATGGTTTTCATCATTCCTATATTCATTTTATTTATTTCATCACATTTGTAAGGCCTCCATATTTCCAATGAAACTCTGAGTGTCAAACTTACCATATAAAACATAAGCATTAAATCAAACAAATAAATAAACAAACCATATATACATTAAATGTGTAGAAAACATGTTAGACAGTGAATATATTGTTTGAAAGAAAATGGGGTTGTTATGACATAAATTCTTACAAAAAAACATAATAGAGGCCTACTGTTCTGGAATATCCTCACAGCAGGATACTGCAGTCAATACCATTTTTTACTGTGAAATGTTGACTTGAGAAGCTTTTTTTTCAAGCTTCATAATTTTGCTTGTTTTCCCTTCTCTCTCTCTATCTCTCTCCCTCCACATACAAACATACAGATGGATAGTGATTTGAAAGGACTTGATAATAAAACCATATATTACTATATAATTTTGTTCTCCCTTACAAACACCTCCTGCTAGAATAATATCATTTTTTTCCTTTATGTCTTATATGGTTAATTAAATTACACATTCCTGGGACAGAAAGATAAAGAAGTAAGTGATTCAAGATACAAGACAAGTATGTTGGCACTTTTTTCCCACTACATAAGTCACCAGAAGAGATCCACAAATGAATAATGGAAGGAGAATATGAGTATATGGAGCCAAAGCTGTAAGTGAACAAGTTAGATAAAAGTCTGGAACATCCTTAAGGCATATCCTTATTTAAGACATTTACCCTGCTCTGTAACCAAAGAAAGTTTCCAAATGTTTTGTTAAAATCAGTCAAAAGAGAGCCTTATCTTCAGATTTACAATATAGATGAAATGATATAAAAAGAAGGGACACTGGAAGACAGAAAGAACAGAAAGCCTGGTCAGTTCTTGAAAAGGTTATTCTTAGTTACAAAGTTCGTACTACTTCAGTGGGACAAAGCAGTTTATTTTATTTATTTATTAGAATTTGTCAAACAAAAATGAGAACAAGAATAAAAGAACAAAAATACAATGACAGAGACCATAGGCACGTTAGTGCACTTATCACGTCCTGTCTACTAACCATTTAAGTATGATGTAAAGTCCACGGAAGTCAATTTGTGACTGAAACTGTGAAAATTTGTAGCTGAAACAACTGAATCAGGGAGAGGATTCCAGACTTTGATAACTCTATTGCATAAATCATATTTTTTATAGTCAAGTTTAGAACGATTTACATTGAGTTTAAAGCAATTGTTCGTGCGTGTATTATTGCGATTAAAACAGAAAAAGTAATTTACAGATAAAACACAGTTGCTTTTGAACTGTGAATGATGTTGCTGTGATGTTCTTTCTAGATGCCAATAGTAGCATAGAGGTCTTTGATTCTCTTGACTGATTACATTTCATTGCTTATAAAATTATCCACTTTTCTAAAGCAAATGAATGTATGACTTTAATGTTCCTCTTAAAGCAAATTTATTCTTAAAGTTATGATAAAAATATGAAGGAAAATGCACATTCTACTTTCATTTCCTTATACCCTGAGATAACCAGAGGACCATCAAATGTCTACCTGCCCAAAATTTCCTTTTATGGTGATTGCTTTCTTACATATATTTATCAACCAATATAACATGCAACATCAGCCACTTACATGATGAGAAGTCTTTTAATTTTTTTAACTAATTAATTTCATAATGCTATCTACTAGTATGAAGGGTAGAGTAATGAATTAATTCCTTCCTTGATGAAATATTTTATAGTACTAAATTTTGGTGCCGTTTATATATATTATGCAATTTTATATTATTTATCATAATATATCATAATCCGCCTCAGATTCAAATTGAATGATACTCGCCCATATTATTTCCCATTTATTGAATGAGACTGTTACAGAGGAAATTCTCTAATCAATTATATGTATATTCTAGAGATTAGTCAATATACCAGTTATACAAACTCTTTGTATATACTGTTGTATATTTGTTACTACAAATATGACAAAATTATGTAATGTGAAGCTACCTTGTTTATCAGTGACAAAGAATTGAGTGTCCATTAAAAATAGAGTCAGCAAAAAGTCATTTTGCTTTTTTCCGTTTTTACTTGATAACACTAAAATCTAATACAAATTTTAAAAAGATTTAAAAAGTTATTATTATTTGCCTATATTTTGTCAACAGAAATGGGTAATATTTATCCTTATGAAATGATACTGGGGCATTAGATGATAGGTCTCTATAGTATATACGTAGGAGATAAGTCTGTGTTAATTCCTACTCCTTCCATGGAAGGACTCTAGTAATAAAGTAATAGACTGTAATCCCACTCGGATAGTTTGAGAACAGAATTTTAAATTTGTTATTGCAAATCTGTCTTATTTTTCTGGGTATTGTAAAACCTTAAGCCAAATCTTTGGTCTTGCATTGTTAATTATATAACTCATTTATTTGTCTTTGCTATTTATTCAATGTAGTCTACAATTCATACTGGAATAATTGGAAATAAGTTGCAAAATATTCATATTTATTACTGTTATTCTTCCTAGCTAGGATAATTTTACCTTTTTTTCGAAGTGATGAAACTATATCCTCTCCAAGAATGGCCCTTTTATTAATTTGTAAAAGGATATTATTGTTCTGACAGCTGTTTTCCTAAATACAGAAATTGTGTTTTTTACAGCAGCTCCATGCAATCACAGCATTTTCATCAAGCTGCCCACTATGATTTGAAGAGTCCTTTTCTGGTCACTCAGTGTAAGCTCGGATCCCATTAATCAATTGCAATGTCAGTTCAGATCCCATTAATCAACTGATTTTTTCAACATAATTCACTTTGGATTTGTTTGCTTTAAAAATTGCATCTGCTGTTTTAAATCCCATTTATTCTCCTTGGAAAGATGTTTCTGAACTTTTTGGTAATCCTTCTTTGACTTTACTATCTGGAATAATTTGAAATCATTAGCAAACATTCTTTTGATTCCCAAAATATCAGTGTTTCGGTAGTCATCTAAGAGACCAGAGTGACATGAGACATACTTGATTATCTACAGTAAAACTGTTTTTTCCTTAGCAGTCTGGCTCTGGATTAAAAAAAATATCTCATAATAACCAAATAACCAAAAAATCTCCCTATGGTTTACTTTCGTTACTCAGTATTAATTTTGTTTGGGTTCAACCAGATCACAGTCCCATAACTGTTCAAACTTTGTGATCTTTATCTGGAGACTATAACTCTTCCTGTAGTCGAGACACTAGGAGTTTTCTTTCTGTTCTCTGTGTACCTGCCTCAAGTTATTATTTTTTTCCCAGTCCATAATTTGATTTACTATTTGAAATGATGAGATTATTATACCAGTTCATGTGTAGAGCAGATGGACAATGTACCTGAGAATGATGCAGAAATGTAATCATCTGTTTTAATACAGGGATGGCTGGAAAGACTTTGAGAAGGCTAAATAGGCTTACTTGTGCTACAAATTCTAAATATAAGTAACTGTGCTACCATGTTTCAATAGTATGATTTGCATTTTCAGGCCAGCAAAAGTGGGACTAAGGGGGGTCACAAGCATGATGAGTTAAAAGTAGCCAAGTTCATACTTAACACTTGTGAATGTATGCATCAATATACTGTATATGTATAGATCATAATATAGGCACCATTTTGTTTATTATTTTTGAGATTGCTGGCCTCTATATTATTCCAAATTAAGCAGACAAGGGACCAATGGTGTGCTGGCAAATGTTTAAAGCTGGCTCTCTGGAAAAAAAATCCAGCAGCTCCAGGCACTAACACTTCTGACTACATTGCCACAGGCACAAAGTACCATTAACTACCCAATAGCTGTTGGGTGTGCCAGAAATTGTGGCTCAGGTCTGCTCTCAGCCAGCTTGCAAAATTCCAAAAAAAAAAATAACAATTGACTCCTGCAAGCCAGTACAAGCCCTTTCCAGCATATCTGTAGATCCTGTGAAAAGATTTTTGATTCTGCTTGAGTATGTACAAACATGAAAAATAAAAGAGGAAGGAATTGAGATATATTCCAAAGAAAATTGTGGTATCAAATTCTAATCATCAGTTTTAAGGCTGTATTAAAAGTTTTGTTGCTGCTGCTGCTGCTGCTGCTGATGATGATGATGATGATGATGATGATGATGATGATGATGATGATGATGATGATGATGATGATGACAGTGTCATTGCATTCAGATAAAACTAACTAAAGCCTCAGAAAGTCTAGTCAAGTAAGAAACAGACTCTAAATCTGTTTTCTCAAGTGTTTCATATTTTTTTTTAAAATGAAGCAATCAGATAGCCACAGAGATATTAAACAAGCTTAAATGGAAAGGCACTTTAGACATATAAAAAGTTGACATTAAAAATTCTAGCAAAATATAACCCAAGCTAAGGAAGACTACTGATGTCAGCGGTTCTAGAGATGATACTTAATTGGGTGACTGGATGTGATTCTATGAATGAGTCACAGATGTAATTGTTTTGGCTGCATTGGCTTGTCTGTGTTTTCATGTTGTGGTTCATTTGAAAACCATGACTGAAACTCCCAGACTAACATTACCCAGAAACAGACACCTCCTGCTTGTTACTTGATTGATTTGGCACAATGGTTACATTTACACATTGAAATATCCAATCCACTGCAAGGCTCTGAGAGTCAACACATGGGAATCTTGTCTGCTCCTGTTGCAGAGCAATGAGACAGCTCTGCCTCTTGCCCTGGACAACCTGCCATTGGCATGCAAGCACGTCAGAGAAGTTGGTTAATGAGGCTGTGCTTGTTTGAAAAATGAAGTGCCCCAGGCCACATGTGAATGCAAGTACATCACCACTCCTATTCATTAAAACATTGACTGCTTTAAAGGATCCATTCATTAAAGTTAATGCAACTCTTCAAACAGTAGCATCTCTCTCTCTCTCTCTCTTTCTTTTCATGCTTTTTTAATAAATAGCAGAAAGGTGTAGCACTTAAGCAAAGACCAAAGGTCTTCTGAGTCATTTTTCAAGCATACACTGCCCTAGTGTTTATCTAACCAAACATTCTTTTCATGTGGAAAAATATTTATGTGCTTGGAAGATGGATAGTTGATTCAAAAGAAGACACTCCTAGCTTCGTTATTCATTGTGCATCAGAAAACTAATTCCATAATAATAGTCTGATCGTCCACAAATGACTTGTGATTGCTAGTATCTTGCACAAAAACAAAATTAAATAATGGTGCCATCTTTTCTTAACTTAAGATTAGGTTAGGAAACTTAGCTTTTAAAGAAATTTGGTCTAAATTGGGACCACACATCCTAGGTTGAATCTGGATGTTCATTTATTCCTTGATGGCCAAGAAACAACATTCTCCTCCTCTTTTATGGCTTTTGTTCACTGTGTTATTTTGTTGCATTATTTACTATTTTAATCTTTGCACTGTAAGAAGGAAATATAAGCTCCACTAAATAACAAGTGATATACTGGAACTGATTCATGTGAATTTGGGCAGTATTTCCTGATTTCTCACTGTAAAACATTGAAGATGCAAAGGCATTAAATATTACGCACTACAAAAGTGAGGAGAATGAATAAGGAATTTGAGGAATCATAAGAAATGTTGCCGTATCGATATACACATTTTGCAGACAAGGGGAAAATTCCTCTTTTTAAAATGTTGTTTTTAATGAATAGATAAATAATTTAGACCTTTATTAGCATATTCACACAATGCAAGTCACCATATCTTGCTTTAACCTTTGGTATGGTTAAACCCCTTTTCTGACTTGACCAATTTAGCTGTAGTTGAGGTCTATCTATTAACAAGACAATTCTCATCTGGCCTGAGACAAGGACCTGATCACTTTGTCCAAACTTTTCCTTTTCCATCACCTTCAATCAGCAGCAATTACGGTCTTATGATCTCTATCTTTCCATTTGGGGAGCATCTTTCTCTCTCTAGCACACTATATAAATCCTTGAACTATTCTTTCCCAACCAAATCCTCAGTTATGTCAGGATAGTGTAGCCCTACAGGCATACTGTGAAGCAGTGAGATTTCACTGCACAAGCATAGAGTAGCTGTCAAAAATAGTCCTTCATGTGCTAATGGAAGCTCATTAATCATAAATTCACACTTTATAATTCCTGTCAATATGGAAAGCCAGACCCAAGTAGACTTTTTATGTCCCTGGCAAACTGCTGAAATCTAACTTACTTATTTTGCCCTATTGCCACATGTACAGACTAAGTTATATATTGTGCTGCTGAAAATTTTAGAGTTGATTGAAAGCACAAAAGTGACTCTGAAGGCCTTTATATTGGCAATGAATTCAGACTATAGCCAAATTAGGTCTCTCTCTCTCTCTCTCTCTCTCTCTCTCTCTCTCTCTCTCTCTCTCTCTCTCTCTCTCTCTCTCTCTCTCT
>JANHFL010002845.1:0-24674 GCA_032468155.1 Oxyrhabdium leporinum | reverse complement strand
TGGACTAGGGAGAAATTTCCTAAGGGTGAGACCAATCAAGTTGGCCATGTCCACCAAGTCACATGACCACCAAGCCATACCCACAGCACTGGTAGTAAAAAAAAATAGATTCCACCACTGATTGTAATGTAGTGCTTTTCAACCTGAGCAACTTTAAGATGTGTGGACTTCAATTCCCAGAATTCCCCAGGCAACATTTCCATGCATCTTAAAGTTGCTGAGATTGATAAACACTACTGTAATGTATCTCTTCCCTAATGGAAATAGAAGAATGAGGAAGTTCTGCTGACTCAAGAGCAGCAGTGAAGGAGAGATAGGTTATGCAGCAGCAAAAACAGTGGTCTTTCCTTCCCTTGCATTGTGTTTGTTTTGCCCTGTTTCTTTGCTAAAGCTCCCATGGGGGACCTGTGCAATCAGATTTGTAGAAAATGTGAGGCCATAAAGTGGAAGTTTGGGGACCTCTGGTCTTACAGGGACATGCTTTGACTTTTGTAGGATTCTGCCTATATTATTCAATCTAAATAGGGTGCTTCATGGATCTGTGAATGAAAATCAGTAATCAGCATGGATTTTTATTTGAAACTAGAATAGTAGTTCTGCAGGTTAGGTTTTAGTGACCCTTCAATCTCATATTGGTTTGGGAACCAATTTGGTGTAGTGGTTAAGGAACCAGGCTCGAAATCAGGAGATTTTGAGTTCTAATCCTTCCTTGGACACAAAACCATTGGCCAGTAATTTTCTCTCAGATTTAGGAAGAAAACAATGGCAAACCATTCCAAAAATGTTGCCAAGAAAACTACAGGCTAATCCAAGCAGTCTCTAGGAGTCAACACTGATTGAAAGGCACATATATAGTGCCATAGTACTATTTGAGATACCTCAGAAATCAAGGGCCTTCACTCTGCATTTCACCACTGCAATTGGGCAAAGTATCTGCTACTATTGCGCTATTCACTAACTCCTCTACCTGGATATTTTTACTTAGTGATTGTGACACTTTTGAAAGAAGTTCAGCTGATGTATAGCTTCAGCCAAAGTTAACACTGGGCATTAAATGTTTTAGCAGTTTTGCTTCCACTGAAAATATTACAGAAATGCCCAGTGAATGACAGGAGCACCACGAGCACCACTGGGTAGGAGGCTTAATGTGTGAGCAAAGCTAGTGTCAGGTCATTTCAGGCTTTTTCCTGAGTTTGGCCCAATCTCATTTTATCAACCCATTTTGTGTACATCCTTTCACTATCTGATTGTTTCAAACTTCCTATCCTAACTTTTTCACCAATGGTGAAACCAATGGTGGCAAAGAAAGCCTCTTTATAATAATAATTAAAATATATTGAAATATAAGGACAAGAAGAAGATTAAGAAGAAGCGAACAAAATTACAAAAATTTACACCAATAGCAAATCTGTTAAAACAATACCCAGAAGATTAAAAAAAACATTTAACTTCCAAAGTATTTCTAGGGAGCAAAGTGATCACTGTTTAATGAAAATTGTTTTGTGTATAAATGGACAAGATTGCCCTTCTTCTTAGATGAATGGATGAGAATCCTTACTGGATACTGAGAACCCAGTCAGCATATTGGGGAATTGAATCATTTACGTATCAGTTTCCTATGGCATGTACGTACAGAGTACTTTAAAAAAAAAAGTCAGCTATGAAACCATAAGATTTGTAGTTTCTATTCCCCACTCTGCTATCCTTAAAATATTTTTGGATTACATTTTAAACAATACTTTCACAGCCTGGTCTTTGGCCAGAAGGTGAAGAAAACTTTACCTCAGAGATTTTCCTTTTATAAATGTTTCCCAAACTTTTAACATCTATTGTACCTTGCTCCATTACTCATTGAAAGTAGAGACTGGATTACATTGGGGCATCTAAGTGAAAGATTGGGATATTGTGAGTGAAGGAGAATATTTTGGGGCAGTGATGAGCAATTGAAGAAGAATTAAGCACCAATCTTCCCAACTAAAAAAAAAAAAGAGAGAGAGCTTTTCTTATATTGCCATTTACATTAGCCAACATGGTTACAGGAACAATAGTTTTCTTTAACACTATACATTTTTCCACAATTAGAAGCAATTTTAAGAAACAAATATGACAAGCATTTCGAAGAAGGACAGCTCAAGTGGTGAATCACTGACTTCCTCTTCAGTTCAATAAAAACATTATAAATCAGTGAGAGTGTTTACTCTTGAAGTCATTCACTTCTCTTCTAAAATGTAGACCCCATTGAAAGAATATTGGCAGTTCCACCCTGTTGTTTATTTGTATGTATTTCCTTATGTAGTAATACTGTACTTTATGCCTGTAATATCAGACAGCATGCAACAAAAGTTGCCACACTTAAAGTTTCTGAAACAATCCATCTGCTTCCGCAGTATTAGATACCTCTTTGTTTAATTTCCTTACTGAGTCACTTCCTTTTTGCTGAGAGAGCTATGTGCTGTCCTTGCACTCCACTCCTAGGGGTCTTCGCTGTGAAATTTCAACTTCAGTAGCAAAGAAGGAACATTAGTTAGCAGCTGTTGTACATGCATCATGAAGTACACATTAGCATGTTATCAGTCCTCTTAGGGCTGACATACATATCCACACTTCTGAATGCGGTTCTTTCAGATTTTTCTCCTGACGAAAAGATTGCAGGAATCTGTATAAGAGCAAACATTTCTAACCCCATACCATACTTTGAAATGCTCCAGATATACACAGGATTTTTATACTTCGATTTGGAAGTGTAGTCCTTAGACAAATCTAGCATACTTAATGTTATTATTTTATTTATCACATTTTGAACTTCCCAATTCTCTCACAAAGGAACTGTGGGCAGTGTACAATAAAATATGGGATAGTTGTACCTTCCATCTATAGTTGTAATTTAGTTCAAAGGTGGAAGAGGTGGATGCAGCTAATACTCATATATAGATGGGTCACGAGAGCATTACTATGTTTGCATCATTGAGCAAACTGTGTCAGTACATGCAAACAAAATTTTCATCCAAACATTGTATTGCATCTCAGGATCTTTTAGACAATGTCTTAGTAACAAATTTAAGAACAGCATTTTGAGTGGGGAAACATTCTGTAATTTCAAGATCTAGAGTTCTTGCCAGAACTCATTCAGACTTTTCTCTGAACCTGGTCACCATCTGCCTAGTCTTCCATATTAAAGACACAATGTGCACACTGCTTCCACTAGTTTTGTGGAACAGGAGGAAACATGAAGGAAGTACCAGCAATTAATGCTTCCTAGCTTCATGCATGATATTAGAATATATGATGTTTCAACTGCTCAAAATATGGCTCTGTTGACATTTAGGTGCAATTCTAGAACTGTACACCTTACAACTCTACTCTGAAAGCTGCATTAGATGCCAGATTGCCTCTGGATTTGGCTCAAGGTGCTATTAGTGATCAAGAGAGCTATTTATGGCATGGGAACAGTTACTTGAGCGACTGGCTCTCCGAATTACATCTACATATCCCATCAGGTTTGGCAGGAGGGACATGTTGCAGGTCCTGTCAGCTAGGAGGAGTCATTCATGGAACATGGTCTCCCCAGATCTTGATCCTGCTGCTTTTTTTTTTCAAGGCCTGGAAGGAGCAGCTTTACCAACAGGCAAGGGGTCTCTCTCTCTCTCTCTCTCTCTCTCTCTCTCTCTATCTCTCTCTCTCTCTCTCTCTCTCTCTCTCTCTCTCTCTCTCTCTCTCTCTCTGGATTGGAACCACTGCAGTGGCTGGACTGATTGTTTTGATTAATAGGATTACCTTAGCTGAGAGTTTTATTGTATGATTTTTTAAAATATGGTCTTATGTTATTTTTCTTGTTATTAAATTGTTGTATTTTCCTTTTTCTTTTGTTTGTAAGCTATCCAGACTTATATGCTGTACATGAGATGGGTGGGTATATAAATATGAATAATAAGTAAGTATCAGGGCATGGTAAGTTGACATTTGAAGTATCTTGTAGGCATACATACAGAACTACCTCACCCATTCTTGATTTTAGGATGGAGTGTTTTCTGTCCTGCTGGTACAGCTTCTTAATTTTCTTAGAAGGGGGAGTTCCTTTAGTCTTTAATCTTTCTACATTTTGGAGCTCACTTCTTCCTTGAATGGCATTATTAGGATTCAAGGTAAAAAATAATATCAAGTTAACTTTATTAAATATGTTTATTAGTCTCCCTCTCAGCAGGCACTTTTGGAAAGGCCTAACATTTTGGAGGGTGTAAGAAGAAATCAAATCTTTTCCCCATTATCCCAAATAAAATATTAACCATAAGGAAAAGCCTTAGATATATTAGCCATAAGGAAAAGCCTCAGAAAAGCCAAAAGACCAAGATGTTAATAAAAAAACTGCCTGAAGCACATTCCACATTCCAGCCAGACACCTAAAGAAGACATTGTAACAAGAAGCTAACAGCATATGCCGGCACTTAAGGAGATAAAGAGCTTATTGAAACAGGAAGCCAACTATTTAGATGGCTCCATTCATAAGCAAAGTAAATACTGCCAGCAGAAGTCCATTCAAGACAGGATATTTCAAAATCCCTTACAGCAATTTTCACAGCTAACAAAAGCAGAGTGATAGGATTAGAGCAAGCAGCCCTGCACCCAAAATATAACACAGGACATAGCCATCAGCCACAATAAGAATTACCCAACACTCTTTCACAACACAAAGCCCATATTGCACAAATCCCAAACTTCAAAGTTACAGAACCATATAACCATTCCACTCATCCAGTTGGTTGGTCAGCTGTCCCAGAACCACATGCTGCTGGTGTTTCTGCTTTATCAATGCAACAACTTCCTTTCCAATTAGGCTCCACTTTTTTCCCACCGCTTTTCTCCCAACTTGGAACTGAACCAGATGGATTTTCCTTCCAGCAAGGGGTTCACCTGGAATATAGGCTATTCTTCTCCATGGTACAGAATGAGCACTTTAGATGTCATTAGGTGGTTCTGCAGAGTCAGTGAAAATTATGTCCAAATCAGTATCATTCTAAATAAAGAGTCTCCGTTTTTACATTTGTATTAGGCATGTTGGCACATCTTGGCTCCATTGAATGTGAATGATTCTATATTCAGGTTCATACATTTAGCAAGCAAAGTAATTGAATTTAAAAATATAAAATAGTCTGGAAGTGTATTTCAACTACATGAACCCTATTTCTCATCAATTACATTCCTAATCAAATACGCATACGTCTTCATTCATAATTTGGTATCCTTCTTCTCTCTCCCTTGTTCCCAACTCCTGTTGTTCATTCTTCATTAAGACAGATCTAAGCATAACTCGCTTTCTGAGAAATGTCACTTTCCATATACAATTGCACCATGAACAAAGGTTCAAAAACATATTTCTCATCTGAGTTAACTTATGATCCCAAATGAAGGTCCTGTTACACGTGACAGGTTCTGTAATCTTATCATCTTATTCAGAAGAACAAAAGAATGTGTATTTAAAATCACATTGATGGAAGTCATTTGTGTTGCAGTTAGGTAAAGCTTTGACTGAATTTCTGAATCTGCATCAAAACTAACTGGGCTAGATATTGAAATACATTGCTACAATAGTACTAACCTTATATAAATTAAGCCTGAATTATAAATGATCCTAGCCACCTACAAAAGAAGGTTAGGAAACAGTAATTATGGAACAAATAACATTCCTCAGCATGAGGAGCCAGATTATTGGTGGCAATATGCTGACTCTGTAAACCGCTTAGAGAGGGCTGGAAAGCACTGTGAAGGGGTATATAAGTCTAAGTGCTATTACTACTGCTCAGCTTCCCCATTTTATCAACCTCAGATTATTAACTCTATCTAAAACCATTCTCCTCCTCTCTCCTCCATTCTCCTCCTCTCTACTCCATTCAACAACAGTCTTGGTGAAATAGAAACTCAGCACCTGCTTGTTTAGAGACCACCTTTCTCATTATTCCTTGTTAGTATGATCACTGTAGGCAATGAAAGTATACATCTGAGGTCAGCTAGGTTTTCTGATTCTGAACCACTTAGTATTTAAGCCATGCAGAGTCATCTTGTGAGTTGGACAGATTAAATTTGTTTAATCAATCAATCAATCAATCAATCAATCAAATAAATAAATAAATAAATAAATAAATAAATAAATACATACATACATACATAAATAAATACATACATACATACATACATACATACATACATACATACATGCATGCATACATACATTTACCATCAATTCACATGCCCTAGAGCAGAGCTGTCAAACTCCTGGCCTGAAGGCCAGATGCATCACGCGCTGGACACGCCCACTTCTGGTTTAGCGAAGGGGGGGAAGTCCCAATATGTCATGTGATGCTGCCATGACGACATGAGTTTGATGCCCCTGCCCTAGAGCATGGGTGTAAAACGTTGTCATCACATGACGGATCACAACTTTTTTCCCCTTCGCTAAACTGGGGGTGGGTGTGGCCAGTGCATGACACATCTGGCCTGCCGGCCCCGAGCTTGACACCCCCACCCTAGAGTAAATTACCATCAAATGTAGTTATTCATACTAAACAAATAACCTGACCTAACAGAATTCACCTAAATAAACACATATTTAATTTTGCTATTCTGTAAGCTTAAAAGAGAAAGATTTCTTTTTGGCAACAGTTTAGTTCCATTCTTATTTTTCTGGAAAAAAAAAAGGTGGATAGAGGTATTTTCTTTAGACTGATATTTTCATAGTCTCTCTAAAATAGATAAGATGAAAAGACAGACAGAGCTTTTTGGGGATTCACTATATGCATGAAAGGTTTCAAACTAGAAATGGAATGACAAATGAAAAAAAATATGAGATTCTGTTGCCTTTGTAAAAGAGGTTAAAATATATATTTTTTTAAATCCAGAACAAGATAACATTCAGAAGTGCTCAGGAAGATGCCCTCCTAATTCAGAAGGGGTACTTTATATTTGCAAGATTCTATTATACTGTAGTCAGTCTCAGTAGAAGTAGATTTAGCTTTCCCATAAAGTTGATTTCTGCACCAATCTACCTAGTGAAGTTGACATGAGACAGGAAGAGTAATAGCAGCTCATTCGTATTCTTGGCTCATTTGAAGTCTTCTGTATGTTCATACAATTTTTTTTTTAAAAGATCTACATTAAATGCATAATTAGAATAATATTTTTAAAAGACAAGATTTCAGTGCAGGATAAAGCAGTACTAATGCTTCAATGATCTTGATACAATCCCTCTGTTGATATTTAAATGATTGTCCACTAGGACTTATAGATCCCTCTCATAGTTACTGCTATTGATCCAGGTACCGCCTATTCTATACCTGTGCATTTGGTATTACATGTCTAAGTATGAAACTTCATTTTTCTCACTACTGAACTGCATTTTGTTGGATAGGCCCCAGTCTTCAAGTCCATTCAGATCCTTCTTTTAAGCCTAGCTTATAACAGAACTTTGGGATACTCCATTGCATGGTTCCCGCCATATAGATATAGTTCCATTAAGGATTCCATGTTGAGCATGCCCAGCCAAATACGAATGCATCTGGTGGTGATGCTGTCTATCCGTCATCCGTAGCTTACCAAAAAGGATGCTACAGTCTATTTTGCAGAATGCCTTATTGAAGTCTAAATAAACTATTGCCACAATCTTTACTTGATTCATTAATTTAGTCACTGTCAAAAATTGCAATAAGGTTTGTCTGGCATGATCGGTTTTTGACAAACCATTGTTGGCTTCTAGTAATTGCTTTGCTTGTTTCTAGGTGTTCACAGATTCA
The DNA here is from genome assembly GCA_032468155.1 of Oxyrhabdium leporinum. Lineage (NCBI taxonomy): Eukaryota > Metazoa > Chordata > Lepidosauria > Squamata > Cyclocoridae > Oxyrhabdium > Oxyrhabdium leporinum. The sequence goes on along the minus strand of JANHFL010002845.1, from coordinate 16,893 downwards.
TTGCTTATCTTTTTCAAGATCTTTCCAAATATTCATGTCAGGCTGATTGGTCTGTAACTTCCTGCATCCATTCCTCCCCCCACCCTTTTTTTTTGAAGATTGGAACCACATCAGCTCTTTTCCAGTCCTCCTAGTAATTCCTTGGTGCTCCAGTTTCTTTGGAAGATTGGATTCAGTGGTTTTCAGATCCCATCTGCCAGCGTCTTTAGAACTCTGGGGTGTAGAACTCTTCTTTAAAATATAATTCCTAGTGACTTAAGAGCAATAGCATTTAGACTTATATGCCACTTCACAGTGCTTTTACAGCCCTCTTTAAGTGGTTTACAGAGTCAGCATATTGCCCCAATAATCTGGGTCCTCATTTTACCCACCTTGGAAGGATGGAAGGCTGAATCAACCTTGAGTCTGGTGAAATTCAATCTGCCAAATTGCAGGCAGCCAGCAGTCAGCAGAAGTAGCCTGCAGTACTGCATTCTAACCACTGCACCACCGCAGCTCTTATCTACCTGGTCCTGGTGATCCATCTGGTCCTGGTGATTTGAATGCATATAGAGTGCATACATGTTCTCTTAGCATTTTCTTGTCTATTTTGACTTGTGTTCCTAATCTTCCCTTTTATGGTACTGCTTCTGATAAGTTGGAGTATTTTTTTTCCTTTTGTGTAAAGATAGATGCAAAGAATGAATTAAGCAGTTCTGCTTTCTTTCTGCTACTTGATACCTCCTTGCCATCTTCTCCCATTACTGAACTGATCATTTCCTCTTTTTTTCTTGTTTTGTATATATTGAAATATTTTTTTTTATTATTTTTGACATTTGTTGCCAGTTTTAGCTCATTCTATGCCTTAACTTTTCTGACTTCATTTTTGCAGATTTGGACTATTTGCTGATATTCTGTTTTAGTTATGTGTCTCTCTTTCCATTTTTTATACTTGTCTTTTTGATCTCTCAGTTTATGAGAGTTCTTTATGAAACCATGCTATTTTTGTCTAGTGTCTTTTATTTATTTATTTTCTTGTTCAGTGGTATTGTGCTAGACTGGGCTTTTTGGGCTAGATATTTATGGCTTAAGAGTTAACAAAGATGCTGTTTTTATTGCTATACCCATTTATATCACTCATAGCATATATTTCTGTACTGTTAGTGTGTATATTCCATTAGTTTAGATGTGTAAAATTCAGGAACTCTGTAACTATAGCAAACCAATTTATGATTTTACAGCTGCACACTACACTATAATTCTCCAAAAGAAATTCTATAAGGATTCACACTCTGCATACAAAATCCTCTGTCATTACCAATGAAACTAATGTGAATATTTGTCATCTGGATTTTATTCTAAGTGTCTGCTAAGTACTTTTATATGAATCCTACTTATATAAAGGTTACGAGACCTGGATATATGATTTTATATTTATGGTAATAAATTTGCAAGCTTACTTTTTGGAATTGCTTTCTCTAATTCTATTTTGGACTGTGCGTTGTAGGCAATTTGTAATCAATTACAACATGCCAGAACTTAAGAATATTTAATAGGATAACTTTAATAGGATATATGGCAAAACAGCCTCTAGCAGAAGTGAGTCTGCTGGGCTGTTTTGGAAAGTCAAAACACTGCAAAGATGAAACATTATGCTATTGCAGTATTTGGGAACTCTGATTGCAGTTTCACACACATTGACATTCCTTCTTCAGACCTGTGTTTAATATTACAAAAATCAAAATTGCAATGTTATAACTTTATAAACCAACAAGGATCCCTATTTTTATAATTACCATATTATTATGTTGTACTGAAGACTGTCTTGTGCTGCATTCATTTATTTTCCAGTTGAGCACACTTTGCAATTATTCTGAAGACCTATTTGGACCTGTCTGTTCTTAATTAAAATAAAAATTATTTATTTATTTATTCATTCATTCATTTTTCCTTCTACTTTAAAAAACTTGAAATAAATATTTTACTTTAAAAAGTCTGCCCATTGAATTTATGTGACTGTTAAAGTACCATCACCATTGTTTGTGATGAATTTAAAAATTCAGAGACACAAAGGTTTCTCTGTCCACATTTCTGCCTATTGGCTTGGTCCAAGAGACCACAGAAAACTTCAGAAGAACTGACGTGAGAGGCTTCTATGACAGTGATTTGGATTACCCTGCCTTTATTTAAAATATTTGTATATTTTAGCTTTCAGGATTTTTCCAAGTCAGTTTCTAAGGTATTTGTGCACAGTATAAAATCAGTTTAATTTTAAAATCATAAAGTACAATAAAACAGAAGTTTGGGGTTAGCTAAAAAGAACAAGAAATGAGAAGACTAAAATCATATGAGTAAAACTAAATTACAATAGCAAAGCCTAGACTTCAATCTGCTTAAATTCAAATATAGTGGAACAGTTATAGTGGTTGAGCATTATGTATTTCAGCATAATGTGTGATGATCTGTTCACACCTGCACATCAACACTTGCTCTAGCATTGAGTCATGAGGTAATGATGTGAGCATTAAACTCCCAAGTATGTGAAATGACTGAAAATTTTGAAATCTATGGCTATAATTCAACTCTGTGCTTGTTCTAAAAATGCAGTTACGTTCCTAGACTTTTTATTTATTTATTTATTTCAGTGAACAAAATAGATAAAAATGTATCTTCTTCATAAGCCTCCAGCTGTTAAAGCCATCAGCACAAATTTATACGGGAAGTTTTGGAAAATTGCTTAAGGAATGACATAGCATTGACTGAGAACCCATGATGAAAGGGGGGGGGGGGGGAAATCACAGCCAGTTTGTTTCATTTTATTGAGGAACAGTTCCAAATCCTGAACACTTTATAAGCACTGAGAGTTAAGGAGCTATAAAACCTTCACTTCAGACCAGGTCAAAACTCCATTTAAGTGATATAAACTTCACTTGTCTGAATTGAGCAGTTAACCAGAAGGATGCAGACCAAATTTATAAAACATAGGTTGTTGTTTTTTTCCATCGCCAACATTATTTCAGTAGGATTCACCAGCAGGTGAATTGGATTGTATTTATTTAGTGCCTCTTTCTAAGACATAAATCCCTCTCCCCTCGCTTTCACACATAAGAGCTCAAGATTGGGTTACATGGAGATCTCTCTTTATCCTAACCTCAAAGCAAGCATCTCTTTATATTAAGTTGGGCTGTGCAAATGTGAAAAGCCCCAAGTCAACTAGTGTGCTTCTCTTAAGATAAATTTCAGGATGTGTTTCCTAGTCCTCTAATGCAAGACTTCATGCACTACCCCACATAGGCTCTTTATAATGTTGGGCAGTACTGCTCTATACAGCAGCAACAGCAATTTGATTTTTTAAATTCATAAAATGGATAAATTACAATTTTAATTCTTAAATTTGAACAGAAATGAGATTCTCCCCCCACCCTCACCCCTTGCCTGGCGATCACAAACATCTTAGTTTAGTAAAGGACTATTTGGGCCACTGAATCTAATCCTTATTCAGTGCAGGAATTCAAATTTTAGACAATCCAGATAGATGGTTGTCTGTCTGCCAGGGCTGCATTCAGTGAAGGACTTCACTACTTACCCCGCTGCCAGGAGAGTTACAGAGATAAATTCTTCTTACTGAATAGCAGTAAGTGCTTTCAGAAGTGCTATTATATCCCCTCCCCGCACATTCTTTCTCTTCTTAAGATTATAGATTCCTAGTTCCTTCCATTTCTCTTTGTAAAAGTTTTTTTTTAATCACCAGACAATCCAGGTTACTCTTGTCAGAATTTGTTGCAACTTGTCCAACTCTTTAAACATGGTACTTAGAACAGAACCCAGTATGCAAGTGGAGTCTAACTGATGCAGAATAAAAATGGAACATTTGCTTCCTGTAATTTTGAAACTGTACTTTATCGATGGAGCTTAAAATTGTGATGGTTTTCTTTACAGCCACATCACCCTGCTGAGCAATCAATTTGTAATCAGTGACTATTCCAAGATATTTTTGACAAGTAAAACTAGTAACTGACATTCTTTACCGGGGTGTTTTCCATATGAAGAATTTTTAAGGTTTGTGTTACATTTCATTGTTACATTTAACTTGCTTTCCTATCTATAGAGATTTTCAATTTCATTTGTATCTTCTAGGTTATTAGCTATCCTACCTAGTTTGATACAAACTGAAAAAGCTAATGTGTATTTCCCTTCTTTATTAATAAAGAAGGCTAAGAATACAGGGCTCAGGTTTCAGTCCTATGTGAAATTAATATCAATAGCACTTAGACTTATATACTGCTTTACAATGCTTTATAGCCCTCTCTAAGCAGTTTACAGAGTCAGCATCTTGCCACAACAATTTGGGTCCTCATTTTACCCACTTTGGAAGGATGAAAGCCTAAGTCAACCTTGAGCCTGGTGAGACTTGAACTGCCAAATTGCAGGCAGCCAGCAGTCAGCAGAGGTAACAACTGTGCCATCGTGGCTCATAAATTCACTGATACTGTTGTTTTCTTCTCTTTGGGGCAGAGTTTGGAATCGTTCCTTTTGCAGAGTCTCATCAGTTTTACTCCTGAAATATATGGGGACTTTTTTTATCCCCTGGGGGTGCAGGAACAATGTCTGTTGGGAGGCTCTGAAATCCAGTCCAGGAAAAGCTAGTTCTTTTGTGTCACATTGGTTCCCCTTCCATCTCTCCCCTTTGGTTTTTTTCTATATTCTGGGGGTTTATTGGTTTTCCTATTCTTGCACAAAGGGCTTCCCGAATCCAATGTAATAACACTTCATTTTCCCCATAAAATAGTGGCTGGATATGTTCACCTTGTCTTTTAGGAATCAGACTATACTTGTAGTATACTTAGTAAGGGGGGTGAGGATCATGGTACATGCAGATGACAGTGATTCTTTCCATTTCTGTATTCTTAAATGACCGAAGAAAGAAAATAAACTGTTCCCCTCTGAGTTCCTTTACAAATCCTAGTTAATATATTTTCTCTGACAATCTGTTTCCTGAACTCATTTTCTGAAACTAAATTAATTACATATCGTCACCCAAATCAGCAAGCAGCTAATGGACATTCAACAGGAGTCAAGAATCAGCTGCCACCACTGGCAGTAATATCTCCCCCACCTTAGCTCTTTTTTTCCTCCTCTTTCCTTAGTCAAACCTCCATGCCAAATTACTATATGTTATCTTAGTTCACTTACTAAGTAACTGTCATGACTTACTTACTTACTAAGTAACTGTCATGAGTCAGGATTTAGATGATGACTCCTACAAAGAGCCTTGAGCAGAACTTGTAAAATTCCAGCCTCAGAAAACACAAAGTGAACGCTAGGAAAGTATTTCAACACTTTGATTGGAGGCATAAAGTCACAGATCTTGCTCTTCCATGTTGTAGCATTTAGTGATCAGAATTTAGGCAGCTCCACAAAGTAAATGTCATTTAGGACAACCCAACCATCTTTCTGTGTTTTCAGAGAGAGAGAGTGGGGGAAAGAGCGAGAGAGAAATATCTTTTCTGTACCATTGCCTTCAATAATCGCTCAGATTTTCAACAGAACTTCTCAGATGGAAATACAGCTACTATATATATATATAATTCATTGCATAAAATAAGTGTCTAAAAAAAGACACAGAGGCCATCACTTCCATTTAATCATGCCAAACAAGCTCTTTAAACAATTTGTTCTGAAATTCTTCTAATTAGAGCATGCCCTCCAGGTAATGCTCTGATCTGGTTTACCAGTAGGTATAAATTAGGGACATTATGTAATTAGCCGAGAGACCACAAATGAAAGAACAGCTGGGTGGCTTGGAGGGGAAGCAAATAAACAGTTCCCTTGTGGCTCCTTAGTTGGTATTCTTACAACTGACAAAAAAAAAGAAGAGGGCATCTATATTAATTACTCCGCAAACAAAATATTTTATATTTTACCCAGTGTTGTCTTTAGTAATTCCTAGGCTGCTGATGCTCATTCCATATTCATGTTCTGATTACAGTGCCTTCCTTCTGAGCTTTCATTTCCAACATGTGGCATGCTTGTTTGATTTGGAGGATACATAAGCCACATTGATTTAAAATTTGTTATTGCCTCTTTGTATAAAAATTAATTTGTAAGATGATGAGATACACCAAATATAATAAAATTAAGGAAGGCCTTGTCAGGTTACATTTTTCTCATATTATAGGGTCTCCTGCTTGAGCAGAGAGTTGGACTAGAAGACCTCCAAGGTCCCTTCCAACTCTGTTACTCTGTATTTATTTATTTATTTATTTATTTATTTATTTATTTATTTATTTATTTATTTATTCATTCATTCATTCATTCATTCATTCATTCATTCATTCATTCAATTTATATAGCTTCCCAACTCAACAAAGTGATTTTGTGTGGCTTACACTCCTAAAATTATAAAACATGTAAAACAGTTAAAAACAATAAAACTATAAACACATCCAAAACCCCCAATATATATGCTATACTATTACACACAGACCACACACACACACACACACACTATGTGTATAGTCTTCTTCTACAGCATTTTTAAAAGTCCCAACTTTTACAGTTGTGATTTATAACTTTATACAATGAGAAAAAACAACCAAACAAAAGACCTATGACTGATTTGCAGAAGGAACAAATGAATGCCAGAGAATTACCTAGGAACTACAACCACTGAAAAAACCATTCTCTTAAAATATGATTTTAAAAATGAAATGCAATACAAAATAAAGTCAAACATTGGAACCAAAATGTGAGAGGAAGTGATGGGAATATATATATTCCATCCAGTATGCTATGACTGGATTAGTAATTGTAAGATTCACTTTAATTTAAGGATACATTGCTGATCATTGAATCCAACACTTATCTTTTCTCTAACTTTCTAACAAACACAAGAGAAAATTAGAAATTTAAATTAGGGATTGTCAATTAGAAGTCTACCTTTACAAAAAGTACATTGTGCAAAGAAAAAAAATATATGTATGCAACTACATGTAATTTCTTATCAATAAACATTGTTTTGTCCCCGTCCCCCCCATGAACATATTGTGTCTGCTTGCACATCTTTAACAATTCTGTTTTTTATTCTGCCAAAACTTTTCTAAGAATTTTGTCATGAAGGCTTTTCCATCTTCTGGTTCTTGATTCTTTTATATAAGCATCTATCTAATCAGTCTAACTGCATCCCTATCCCTTGACATTTCTATCTGTAAAACAGTTATTTTAAAAAGAAAACACAATGTTATGTGGGCTTTGCTTTCCTGATTCTAAATCTTCATTTCAGGGTCAATTATTATGTTTATGCAATACCAAAAAGTGATAAAATTTTTGAGACCAACCTACATCTTAAGATTAAAAGAGCATAAATAAAAATAGACAGCAAAATAACAACCAAATGAAAGACTATACATCCCATTTTTTAAAAAAAATGAGAGTCTCTACTAAACTTTTAATGATTTTCTGAATATTATTATCTCTTGGAAGATGTCATTGTTAATCCTATTACAAATTTATTATGACTATGATAAAAGAAAGGAAGCATTATTCATCAATGAATACATATAACTTTATGGGTTGAATCTATGAAGTAAAACATTTTAGAGTACAAGAAGAATGTCCTTAATATGAAGACATTTAAATACATTCTTCCAATATGTTACCAAGTAATTTCAGTAGATAAATTTATTTTTGAATAAATAATCCTTTTAAAGCAATCATTCTTCTTTCATATATCTATTTTGTGGTTGGATATTTCCCAGCAATGCATGTGAAGCACAAATGAATTGTCAGCTTATACCCTTGCAAATATATTATATCATCATCTTCTTTTACTTTAATATCATCCCTTTTGGGTACCGTAGTAAAACCAACTGTTCTTCCATCCCCTGTATTATTGTATAATGCTATATTTGCAAACCAGATTCTAACCAAAAACTCAATTTCTTGCCTCTGCAGGAATGTGTAAAATACCACCAAGCACAGTTTCATTGAAAGTTTATTGAATTTCTTAAGCCTGTATAAAAGTGCACTTTATTTTTTTCCCTGTATCATGGAGTAATGGTCACAGCTTGATATTTTCTTCAGAACTTTCTTGCAAGTGCTGATGACAAAAATGCTCAGAACAGATTCCCTTGGGTTGGACAGCATCAGGTTGGGCAACATAATAATTGCTAGAACATAAAGTGTATTTAAGCATTTGAACATTTGTAAGAGTGCATGCTATTCAGAAGCTCGGCATGTGTATAGACTACTTAGGTAGTATGTTACAATGAAAGCATTTATAGCACCGTGTGTTTCAATATCCCACATTGTGTTCACAATTCATTAAAGTGTGACGACTAAAGCAACTAAGAGAAACTCCAGTTGCCAGAACAGCTGGGATTTGTATGTTGCATTTTATCTCATCCAAACAGTTTTTTTCTACTTCTTCATTTTAAACTAAAGAAAGTAGCTATTATGAAATGTGGTTTCAAATCTATTCAAGAATGAAAGTATTCTTCCCCCATCAGGCAACAGTGTCAGTATGCGAAGAGAAGAATCAAAGACTTGTACAATAAAAAGTATCCAGTGATAGTATGAACTGATTGACAGGAAGAAGGCATCAATTGACTTCCTGATTGGATCTGAAGCCAAATCTGCTAATGTCTTGAGCTAGCACAAAAGGCTGGAACTTCTTCACTCCACCCCCGCAGCTCCAATCATCTTGGCTATGAAAAGTTAAGTTGTTGAGATGTCCATGATGACCCCTTTCTTAATAAGAACATTTACCAAAATTTTATATGAAGTTTAATAATAATAACAACAACATTTACCAATACTTTATATGAAGTATATGAAACTCATGTATTTCCCTTATAAACTTTATTCAAAAGTGCATGGGGGGAGGCTTGTTCCATGTTCCCTGAAGAAATCTACATGAGTAAATAGTATTTTATAATACTATTCTAAGGAGATCTGTCTCACTCTCAAAACTGCTTTTTTAAAAAAGTCTGGTGAAAATTAGTGAGAACAATGAACCAGTGTAACAGCTTGCCTTCAGAAATTGTGGGGGCTTCATCACTGGAGGTTTTTAAGAAGCTACTGGACAGCCACTTGTCTAAAATGGTATGCTTGAGACCTCCAAGTTCCCTTCTAGCTCTATTCTATTCTAAATAATTGTCTAAGTACTCAAGAAGGAATGTTTTGCATAGTTACTGGCTCCATTATTTATTCTGTTTTCTATCATTTCACGAGCCGACCAGAGGTGGTATTCAGCTGGTTCAGACCGGTTCTACTGAACTGGTATTAGTAATTCTGTGCAGTTCAGAGAACTGGCAAATCGCACCACCAGCTGGCTCCACCCACCCCACCCTATATATTTTGACTTCACCACATGGCCCAGCTAATCTCTGCACCTCGCTTCATGTCTTGCCCACTCTACTCACCAAAGGTAAGCATGTCGCCCACTCGCCCTTCACCTCGCCTTGGGTTGGGGCCCGGGGACGTGCCATTCCCTGGCTCCGGCCTTGCCCTGGAGCCTCTGCCCACTCGCCATTCACCTCAGTGGGTCAGGGAATGTGCCATTCCCCGACTCTGGCCTTGACCTGGAGCCTCCGCCCGTTCGCCTCAGCCAGGTCAGGGAACACGCCATTCCCCTGCTCTGGCCTTGTCTCAGAGCCTCTGCATGTCTCAGCTGAGTTGGAGAAAGCACCATTCCTCTGTTCCGGTCTTGCCCCGGGCCTCTGCCTGCATGCCACTGCCCCCCTCCAGCCCAAACTACGCCCCCAATTTAGTCACCCTGCAGCCTGCTGCGCTAGGCCGAAGGGCTGTGGGGGTGTGGCATTGGTGCAGGAGGGCTGAAGTGGTTTGGGAATGGACCGGATAGTTGTTCTTACCTGTAAGAAGTTCAATCCGGAAAGCGCTGCAGCCTCTTCTTCCATCCCTTGCTGAGATTTTGCAGCCTTTTCTTCCATTCCTTGCTGAGCCTCGCTTGCTCGTGGAGATGCTTCTTGTGTTCTCCGGGTCGGCGGCTGCTTCTCTCCACTGCTGCTCTTGCTGGAAGAGCATCTTGGGAAATTTAGTAGCTGTGAGCCACCAGTTTCCTCTAAGTCCCATCCGGAAAGCTCTGCGGCTGAGAGAAACAGCATTCAACATGGCTGCTGCTTCGTGGTGACGCAGCGCTTTCCGGATGAGACTTAGAGGAAAACAGCATCTCACAGCTGCTAAATTGCAGAAGACACTCTTCCAGAAATGCGGAGAGAAGCAGCCACTGCCCCGGAGAGCAAAGATGGAGGGGATCAGGGCCCGAAAGACTGCTAGGTCGAGCCTCGCCGCGTGGTGGAAGCAGTCCGTGTGCGCATGCACAGAAGCCGCGCATGAACGCTCACATTTTTGGCAAACAGGTGGTGAAATTATTTTAAACCCACCACTGGAACCGACTATCTCTGATGTTTTATTATTCCTGATTTTTTATCAATCAGGTGACAGATTTGATTTTTTTAAAAAGTATATTCCTGTGGGAGAAGAAAAAAACAGGTTGCATTTTTTTTTCTTTTCTCAGTTTGATTCTACCTTATTCATTAGTCCTAAGAGAATCTTAGGCAGAAAAACATTTCTAAATGGTAGAAATATCTAGCAAGATTTTGTTTAACAATGTCTGTATTTTATCCATGGCTTCTCAACAACAATAAATTAATAAAGCAACAAAGCAACAACAATAAGGAAGGACTAATTTATGCTTATGTATCTATAATTTTGTGTGTGTGTTTGAAATACAATTTAAATCCTGTCTTTTAAAAAAAATCATATTCCTCAATTAAAGGCTGAGTGAAAATATTTATTCGGGTTAGGGTCCCAAAAACAAAATGATAGCTGCTTCCTGACAAAGCAGAAAGTTCTTTGCCATTATATTGCAAATTCAGTAAGTCTGAACATTTCATATAGTGATAAATTCCAGACTTAGATATATAATTCAATACCACATTAACCTTTTATTCTTAATTGCTCAGATCTTATTAACAATGATGTAATTATTAAAACAGGACATAAAAAAAGCCCAGATTATATGTGTCAGTCACCTTATATATTTATATTACATATACAGCATGAAATATTTGATGCTTCAAATTTTCAACATTCACTATGATTTTTTAATGAATAATATTAAAAGGGATATTTTTATTAATTAGTCTCATCCTTAAAACTCAAGAAAACTGATTTGTTTAAATAGGATTATTCAATTCTGTATTTAAAACTTTTCACAAATTATCAATATCTATATCAGTTATATTGTTTCTATACCTGTCTACAGAAATAAACTCTCAGTTAATTTAGGTGTTTCAGAAGAATCAGGCCAAAATTGAAAAATACAAGATTAATTGAACAACGTGGTCATTCAGCAGGACCTGATGTGTTTTAAGCACCTAAATCAGTAGTGTCAAACTCACATCATCATGGCGGTGCCACATGACGCATTAGGACTTTTTTCCCCTTTGCGAAATCCGGCATGGGCATGGCCAGCGCATGATGCATCCAGCCCATGAGCAGGGAGTTTGACAGCCCTGACCTAAATGGTTTCCCCTTTTAGCTAAAATTAAATAATTTACCCAGAATTAAAACCTAGACATCTTTTGAAGGATATAGTCTAAATTTAGTCCCTGTTCACATGAAAAAGTAGTGATTAAAATATTACACTTTTTAAAAAATGAATTTAGTATATTTCTGCAGTACAGGTGAAACTTTTCCCTTTTCTTTGAAATGCAAGTAATGTAAAGCATATAATAAATTGACATCATTTCCCCCAAGTAAAATAACAAATGATGCAAATAAATAAGACAATAACATGTTGTATTGCATAAACAAAACTTCTAGTTGAGGAAACATAAGAACAATTATCAGAAATAAAAACTTAAAATTTAAGATATCCAAATTGAACTTTTTCTTCCTAGTTATTGACTGTGAAGAAATTGACATAACTGTTTTGTTTCCTTCAGTGGAAGAATAAGTAAAGAAGGATAGTAAGCTGGGGAAAAAAAGTATCAGAATAGTTAATGTAATCGTATTTCCAGTGATTGTATGTTGCTATGAAAGAGCAAGATAAACGTGCAGAGTAAGAAAGAAGATTGATTATTTCAAATTATGGATCTGAGGATGGTTGCTAGGAGTCCTGTGAACTACAAAAAGAACCTATCAATCAGTGTTGGACTAAATAAAATTTCATTGTTCCAAAGGCAAAGATCAGAAGAAGAAAATTGCATATTTAGAGCATTTGATGCAAGCAAAGGATCAATTAGAAAACATGATTATATTTGGCAAGGTTGAAGAGAATAGAAAGGAAAAACAGTGAATAAAGTAAATGGACAGGATCCAGGAGTTTGTATTTTCAGTCCTTCAGATTTGGCAAGATTCTACTAATGTAGCCTTACAATAAAGTAAAATTAGCTCATCTGGTTGTATTTCCTGTATGATTTACCTGAGAGGACTGGTATTAATCTTACAAAACTGAAAATACAAATCTACCCATTTCTTTTTACAGCCAGATCAATTTGGGTGTTCCTTATTTTTTTTTCTGTGACCATTAAGAAACTGCAGCTCCTTCCTCTTGTCAGATTTTTTTCCTCTAGACTACATCTCTTCCTTTTGTCCCTCAAGGTCATTCTCACATATCATTACAGATGTTTCCCTTGATCCTATTCTTTAACCTCCCTTCTGCCTTTCTTTAGAACAGCCTTTATTATGCTCAACAGGCTCTCATACTCTGCTTCTGTGACTCAGTCACATGCAAGCTTCACCAAGGTAACTTCTAAAACACAATCTCATCTATAAAACAAAGGCTGCAACTTGAATACCAAATTTCGTACCTTATTCAGAAAGATAAGAGCATGAAACAATCAAATGCTGAACCACAAAGAACATAAGTCAAGAATTTAGCACAAACTCCTGGTTAAAAAAAATATTTACCTGGACTACTTTTTTCCCAGGAATTCCACATTTTAATCAGAGGCATGAGAAGAGTAGTAATCTTATGTTTTCCCCTTGAGTTCTGCATCTGTATTAAAATTCCCAAACCATTGGTGTCTCTTTTAATCCTTGAATATTCAAATATTAGCCTTGGCTAAAATAAAAAGTTAGTGAAGTGTGGCATGAGTATGACACAAAAGAATAATAGAACATTTCACAATCCCTCTGGTTAGGATGTGTAACCAGAAAGAAATAGTTGATCGGTTTCCACATTGCAGAAACATTTTTATCCAGAAGCATGACAAAATATCCACACAAACATTGTTTTTGGAGAAAAAAAAGTTTCTTTGTCAGTAGGAACAGTATCTAAGATGCTCAGATCAATTATGAAACAGCCCAGGGCTTGAGTAGCTCGATTGAGTTTGGAATTTTATTATCTTGAGAGTAAAGTAATGCTCATCTTTTGTAAAGTGTTATTCAGAAACATATAGGCATCTCTGTATCATATTTGCCAATCTGGAGGATTCTGGAACTAAAACAGTATGGGGGTGTGACTGCTATACCATCAGGCTCATGTGTGAAGCTGAAATGATGACTAATTCTCAGATTATTACGTGTGAAGGGAGTACACTTACCCAGCCTTAGCAACACTCATACAAACATACATCAAACAGAAGGACCAGTACAAGAAAGAAGAAATGAAAGTAGAAGGAGCAAGCAGATATTAGTGGCCCATAAATATAATAGAATTCATTTTCCATTGATAATAAAAACCCCTCTAAATGTTGACGCTAATTTGACAGAAAAATCATGTGCTTCCTGATATCTGGTGCCTTCTTGTGGCTGTTCTTCTGACTATTAATTGCTCTCAGTCTACAAAACAGTGTTCTATCTTATAATCACATTTCTTCTAAGATTCAGAGACACAAGAGCATTATGCTTCATATATAAAGAACACTGGTGAGGGGGATACATTTTTCATGTTTTCTCCCAAAGAAACTGTTTGTTTCATTTTAATATTTGGTCATCTTGTTTTGCATTTTATCCTGAAATTTGTCATGGCATGGAAATAGATTGCAAACATTTTGAGCTTCAGCTATTCTCATCTAAGGCTTTCTTTAAGCAACCTCTATGGTCATATATTTCTCTATTATAAGAGAGGTCTATGGCCAGGAATGCTGGAAAACTTTTGCATGGGGGGGAGGAGGCCCAGATAGGATTCCATGGTGGTTAATTAGTTAGGGATGGTGCAGGACTTTGGATAGTTTTAGTCACAGGACTTGTTCTCTGAATTTATGTATGTATGTATGTATGTATTTTATTATATTTATTTATTATATTTAGTCCTATTTAAAATAAATAGTCATTTTCCAGTTTTAAACATAGATAAGAAAAATGGAGCAATACTTGTTGCCTTTATACCAAGTGCTCTCTCAGGTCTAGGACAGCTTGCCGCTGCTAGCTCACCCTGACTGACTTACCCCGGTCAACGGGAACTCATCCTGGCCAATGGAAGAGTGCCAGAGGTGAAGGGAACCTCCTACTCCTCACAGAGTTCAAGGAGTATTGGATCAAGAAGAGATGAAGGAGGGAGAGGGAGAGAGGAGGAGGAAGAAGAAGAGGAGGCAGAGATTCCCCTTGCCTCTGGCATTCTCCTGCAGCAAGTTGTCCTGCAGTGAGGGAGGAAGAGACAGAGGGAGGAAGTTCCCCTCACCTCTGCTTCTCCCACAGCGATATATGTATATGTATTAAGTGTAATATAAAGCCTCCAAAATGGGTACATGAAGGTTGTAAGTGACCATCTTGATTTAACTGTTAATCTTATTTAATTATAGTATTATTTATATGAACAATCCACATATATGATGTTCACAAACAGAAAGACGTGCATGAAATAAGACTAATACACTTTAAATTATTCATATCTAGCAACCATTACTGTGAGGTAAACTTTACAAATTATGCATCAAAAATTACAGGAGATGCTATAAGTTATTGATAGAGAATTAATCTTGATTAAGAGTCTTTTTGTCATGGCGCCGTCAGAGCCATGGGTCTGAGGAAGAGGAGCAGATGAAGCCAGGGCCAATAGAGGAAGATGGCATGGCCTCTCTGGCCCTGAAGGAATGATCCAAGGAGCAGGATGAGGCAATCCTGGGTCCCTTGGGCCTTGGAAGGGTTGCCAGCAATGGAGAGACTTTTGTCCTAGATTTCTCTATTTGAATCTATAGAACTCAGGCAGAACTGGACATAAAGTGATGATTATGTTATCCATACCAATAAAGGAGAATATTTGTACCTCAGGGCTGAATTGAAGGGTTTTTGGTGGTCTTTGATGTTGGTTGTTTTCTTGCAAACATTTTATTACCCAAGACGAGTTAACATCATCTGTGCAAGTCCTGATCAGACTATCAGTGATGATGTTACTTAGTTTGGGTAATGGAACATCTGCAAGGAAACAACCAATCTGAGAGAGCACCAAGGATGTTATCTATTCAGTCATGTCCAACTTGTTGATTCTATGGGCCAGGTGTTTCTTCATCTTCCAATCTTGCACTATTTCTTTGAGTTTGTCTATGTTCTAGCTGGTTTCATCTTTGATTGTGTCCAGTCACCCTATTGTTTGGTGGCCTTGTTTCCTTTTACTGCTAAGTCTTCCAAACACAATTGCTTTCTCCAGTGAGGGCATAAATTACTTTTTGAAAATGTCCACCAAGGGGATGGCCAGAGTGATTATTTAAATGCATTTTGAAAAGAAAACAAAGGATAATTTTTCCTCCCCTTAGTAATAACAGTCACTGTCACATTTTGCAGAAGTCATAGAGCCTAGAAAAATGATTGCACACTGAAAGATGGTCCTTCGCACATGCTCTTTGGCCATCTTATAATTTAATAAGTGCAAGAAGACCAGACTCCACCCATGAACATTTCTCTAAAATACTCTTTTTCTTTGAAAGAATATCAAAGTACATTTCCTTTCATTAAATTGAATTCTTTCCAGAAGTATTCTAATGTACTTTGTGCACACTATATGGGTGGATACATTTATAGAAAAAGTGATAATGCTGGGTAAAGTAAATGAAAGAAGAAGAAGAAGCCAACAGTCCATGAGATGAACAGATAGAATACACGAAGCTACAGGAATGCACCTGCAAGAATTGTGCAATGCAGCAAGAAACAGGGCAGTTCAGAGAGCTTTTCTCCATAGAGTCATCTGGAGTGGCTATGATTCAGTGGAACATAATACAACATGAGTTATGAGAATGAGTACTGGTAAATAAAATGCAAGGGTGTTGTTGTTTTTTCTGCCCAACCTAAGTTTCAACTATTTTGGCTTTTGAAACTTCACAATAGATAGAGCTGAGCAATGGAATTTACCAATATAATCATCCTATTTTTTTTTCTTTTAATTTCAGAGAAATCATTCTAATATAATTGATGTTAACATCAAAGAAGTGGCCAGTACAGGTATTTTTCGAGGTGTAAGCCTTTCATCCAGGAATTAAAGCCCTTCCAGGTACTGTAGGTGCCCAAAGTGGAGGAGGAGGGGGGATTTACAGGACTCCTACTTGTAGCCTGGAAAAATGAATTTCTGCCGCTGATCAGCTCTGCCCTGCAAGGCTCTCCAGCAGATGCCCAAATGGGGGAAGGGATTTTACATTGCTAACTACTTTCACCTGGAAAAAAAAACACATTGCTGCCACTGAGCAGGTCTTCCCTGCAAGGCTCCCAGGAAGGCACCCAAAGTGGGGTTAAGGATTATCTTTGCAAAGTAGTTTGCAAAGTACAATGCTTAAAAAGAAGCAAGGTAGTTTTCAGAGTGCTTACAAACAAACAATATTATACAGTAACAAAAAGAAATTAAAATACTTACAAAAGCAACCATAAAACTCCAGTCGTCTCCTCCACATAAAATGAGAAACAAAATCGGTGCCAGCTGCAAAATCCCTGGATTTTGTTTGGCCATGTGAGCAGGAC
>JANHFL010002844.1:150637-161855 GCA_032468155.1 Oxyrhabdium leporinum | reverse complement strand
CCTGACATAAAGCAAGTTCTGCAAAAATTGGGTCAACCCGGAGACGCGTTAACACCCTACCGAGGGGACCTTGCAACGATGTCCAAACCCAGCACAGAGAAAGGGGGAGCCGAGGTCTCGGGGTAGATACCGCCAACACCACAGTCTGAAGGCCCACTAGTGCTCACCCCCATGGGACCAGGTGCCGTCCCACGCAGAGAGCAGAGGCCTCCCAGATGGTCTCTTGGAATCGGAGAGAAGGAAGACTGGGAGAGGAACACACAACGGGTAACGAAAACCCGAGGAAGCCGAAAACCAGAATGGCAATGGGAGATGGAAGCCCTCTCCGATCCAGAGGAAACCTTCCTGGACCTCCTACGAGACAGGAGACTCCAGAGCCAGATTCGTCAAGTGGTCGTGGAGGCACTAGAAGATCTCGACCTTGCGGGCAGACGAGAGCAATACCGAGAACGGTCAAGTCTCATCCCTCAACGGAGAGAGGGAATGAAACTTCGATGAATGCTGTAGACAAATTCAAATGGTTTGAAACCGATCTGCAAGAGGAGGAGATGGTAAGCAATCCAATCGAACCCCTTACCTTCCCCTTAAGACTTTTCATCCCCAGCCTGGGAAGAAATGCGACAATCCCTGCCTTTATAGATTCTGCACCAGATCCTTAATCAGCTCTACCCTGGCAGGAAAACTGGGCATCAGACTGTGGAAACTAAGGTCCCCAATTATCTTCTGCCAATTGGATGGATCAATGTCGGGCGGGGGGAGCCAGCCCTATTTGCTACTGAACCCCTATTAATGACTCTGGGAGACCATACAAAAAACCTCACATTCATTGTTGCCCCAGGAGTACTGGGACTAGCATGACTTAAAAGGTGGAACCCTAAAATAGACTGGGGAAACGAAACTATTCGTTTCTGGAATATGGGGAAAGCGCCCTCAACTGAACCAGAGGAAAAACCATGCGAAATAGTGGCAGCAAAACCTGGGTGAGAAGAGCCAGTCAACAACATCCCAAAGGAATACCAGGATTTGTCAGAGACTTTCAGTGAAAAAGCATGTGATGAACTTGCCCCCCCCACCGCCCCACTGACTGCGCTATTGAATTACTACCAGGTTCTAAACTACCAAAACCAAAAATGTACACCACCAAACCATTATTTATAAATTATTAGAAACCTTGAAAGAGAGGAAATAGAAGAAAATGCATCGAAAGAATTCCTTGGCAAGCTCTCACCAACTTGCTTCAGTAGAATGAAAAAAAAAGTTAAAAATATGCTTTGGTGTTAATAGCAGAGTGTTTCATGTATAAATTGCTGGCTTTTAGCTTGAAGTCACCAATATCTAAAGCAATTACATTTATAGAGCTAGTCCTTGCATTATGACTACAATTAGGACCACAATGTCTGTTACTAAATAAGGCAGTTGTTAAGTGAGTCATGCTCAATTTAAATATCTTTTTGCCACAGTTGTTAAGCCAATCATTGCAGTTGGTAAATGAATCACACCATCATTAAGCGAATCCAGCTTTCCCCCATTGACTCTGCTTGTCAGAAGCTGGCTGAGAAGGTCCCAAGTAGTGATCCCAAGTTGGGATGATGTAATCATCATAAATAGTTGCCCAGCACCTCAAGTCTGATGAGACCATGGTCATAAGGCGATGCAAGGACCGGTCTAAGTGTGAAAAATGGTCATAAGACACTTTTTTCTAATTAAAAGTTATGTCAGGGACTATCTGTATATGCAAAAGGACTTCAGATAATAAATGCTGGAAATTATGTAGCTCCTGACTTTTCCTTACAGACCTCAACATTTCTTTGCCCCCCCTCCCAGCCATGCTCTTTATTTATTAAACAATTCTCTTTATTTCTTCTTTCTGCATGAAGATTTTAAGCCACCAGCAGAGTGCTGAACCTATTAGAGAACAGGAAGCAACCATCATAGAAAGCAGAGCCATGGAGAGCTTGCATACAAAGGGCCTTCTCTAATTAAATTATTCTTACGTCAAATTCCACTAAACTATTCTATCTGAATTTCTATATTTAGCAATCATGAGAGAGGAATCTCAGGTAGTGTACACTGGTTTGAGAACATTGTTAAATGTCTGCACCTAGGTCACCAAATAACTTAAGAAAGGGAGGATGTAATTTATGGTTTATAAGCAACATTTGATGTTACCTTGGCCATTGTGACTCCTCTGACAGGTTATTTATAGTCCTTCCAAAACCTTAAATAAATCAGACAAAATTCAGCAGCGATATGACTGAATTTTAGCCATTTGTATGTGTGTGTGTGTGTGTGTGTGTGATTATTTAAAATTAAAGGTCTTGTTCCTATTCTCACACCATATTATGGAGATTGCACTTCTAACCCTAATACTCAGAAAGCCTTTTTATAAAGGAAGGAAGGAAAGAAGGAAGATGCTTTTGAATCTGTGAATGTTTGTTTAGCTCTTGCTCCTGTTTTCCAAAGAAATATAGTTTTCTGAAGAAAGTTGCTACAGATTAAAAGAAACAGATTTTTAAAAATGCACAGAAGGTTTGAAAAATCTTTCTGAGTACCTGACGGCAATTTTCACATTAGAAGTAGCTGCAGACATATTTGCCTATCTCAAATTGGTGTCTCCTCTCATATTAATAAGTAAAGATTCACTTGGATAATACATTTCTCTTCAGGGCTGATATAAATTGGGCTCTTCATACTGACTGCCATTAACACGCATCCCAGAACGGGGCCATGCTGTGCTATTGTTGTACAGCATCTCTGCTCAAAACAATAAGGCTCAGGACTAAAGGAGGAGGTCCCACAGCACAGCTACCTGGATGGTAGCTGAACAGATACCTGTCCCCACCTCTACCCTCTTTCTCTATTGTACCCAGATTGCATGGACGGGGTGTCCTTTGAGTTTGCTAAAGACAAAAACGATCCAGATTTTGACATTTATGAACGGCCTCAACCTGCCACAGCAGGGAGCTTCCTGTGAGATGGTGACATCTCTTTAGCCAACAGTAAGAGGCGCATATCCCCCTGTCCCCCCTCCCCTCCCCTGGTGATGTCCTATATCTCTCTTTCAACACCAAAATGCCATTGTCTCTATTTACAAACTAAGGTCATGATGTTATACAGCCTGCAGGAATTATTCAGCTAAGCAGTCTGGTTCTTTGCCAATGAAAGGAAGGAAAACAAAGTTTCTGTATGGAATTTCTGCAAAAATCTAAACAGTAGGAATCAAGAGGTTAAGCTGTTGCAGCTACATTTTAAGCTGTTTTTCGAGGACTAGCAAAGCAGACAATGTAGGATGAGAGCTATGGTAGACAAAAATCAAAAGTCTGGTTGCCTTTTCCAAAAAACCACTTATGTTAAACAGCATCAGGCTTTAGTGTGTTCTTTTATGAGTTGGGAATTATTAATTCAAAGAAGTGGCAACCTTATCTAGAAATATTGTGAAAGATATCCTGCTGATGTTCATGGAACAACACGGTGACCCTGAATGAATCACTAAGTCCACTGTGAATTTCCTGCACCCTTTTACTGTAGTCAGACAGAAAAATAACGCAGTGCGAACTTTAGCACAGATCCAGAAAATATGAGGAAATCTGAGGCTGATCTTTGGTGGTTGAGCTTATCTTTAATCATAGCTTGAACTTCAACTCAACACAAGAGGCACCTCTGGAGCGACATACCAAATATGGCATTTGATCTGAAGAGTGGAAGAGGGAGGGAGGGAGGAAAGAGCGGGAGAGCCCATTTCAAGGAAGTTCATGCTTGAACAGGGTTTATCTACTACTCAATATTTCATTCCAGTATCTACAAGGGCATTTTGAAGGACTTTGGTTGGGCAATGCAGAACTTGAGAAGATTTAAAGTTCTGTTCAGACAGTTTGAGATCATGGAACATTGCTTTTGATCACGACAGATTCTAGTTTAGTTGCATTCTTTTTCCAGCTCCATTATTTTCACATCCACAGGTTTCCTTCACACTGCCCATTAAGCCATGATAATAATGGTTGAATAAATCCAGTCATTGTGATATCAAACCATGAATTGCTTAGCACAATATCCAAATCTAGCTAATTGGGGCTTGTTTTGTACACAAAGTTTAAACAAGCACATTTATTTTAGTGTGAATATCTAATGTTCCAGAGCCACTATTACGATGTGGTTTTTCAATTATGTTAGGAAGGCTAACCCTCACCTGAATGATTATAAATCCCAGTGTTCCACATTGTTGGGCTACTTATGATCCTTAGTTGTCAACTGGAGGACAACAAATACATTTTAATACTTACATGTTTATTTTTATGTTTATACATGTTACAGTAAATACCGAGGGGTCCCTGGTGCTCTCTGGTTTTTTTCTTGCAGGTGTTTCTTTACCCAAACTAGATAACTTCGTCAGTGCTAGTCTGATGATCATCATGAGCATCATTGTCAAGACTAGCTCTGATGACGTTACGTTGGGTAATGAAACGTCCACAAAAAACCCACCGAGCTCAGAGAGCACCAAGGACCCCACATTTCAACCCTGAGCTACAAATATTCCCCTTGATTGGCACAGTAAATATTACTGAACACGACTTATGACTTATTTCTGAGTAGATTTGCATGTAATTATATCTGACAGGTCTTCAAAGTAGACTTGTTTGGAAAACCATAATCATGCAGGCCAATATTACTTTTATGATAAAGATACACTAAGAGAATCTTGCAAGTCTGAATGCTCTTCCCCACTTTCTCCCTCCCCTCTCCCTTTATTTTCGTGAGAATTAAGGGGGAGCTTTGTCTGAAAGGCTTTCTTAGGTTACAGTTCTGCCCAGACTCAAGTTTCTTTTATCTAATTGTTGTCTTGGTAATGGCTCCTCCTCTTGTTCCTTTCCTCATCCACATACCTATCAAACTGTAATCCTAAGGAAAAAAAAATAGTATTTTATTTATTTATTTATTAACCAAATTTATACAGCTGCCTTTCTCACACAAAGCGAGTTGAAATTAACTTTCAGGAAAGACTCTAGAAGACTCTTTGCCATGTATTACATAGACCGGGCGCTCACCTATGAGGGGAGAGCTTTTGCAAAATTAATGCCCATCAAGACAAATGTTATTATGAATATCATAGTGAATGTCAGAAAGATAGGGAAGCATTCAGATGTGGAAAGCCATGGACAACTTCTGGAATATCCAAAGGTATACAAATATATCAACATTTAACTGAAAAACAGGGAAATAGATATTTATGCTGCCTGTCATCAAGCATATTTGAAATCATCAGCCCTCTCTCTGCAATAGTTTATATTTTAGCTAGTCAATTTTTGCAGTAATTAAGTAATTAAATGAAATGACAAGATCTCACCATAGTTAAATTGTGCCTATCATATGTGTATGTGTGCATGCGTCTGGTGTGCATGTATTTGTATACACACAGAGAGATAGACAGACGGCTGTTATGCAGCTGATTCAACCGAACTCAAAGCAGACAGACATTTCCAACGTCAAAAGAAATAGCTGCGGAATTGCTACAATAGAAGAAGCCATACATTCTTTTTTTCTTTTCCTTTTCCCAGAGGACTGCCCGATCGCCTCATCGGATCGTTAAGACTCGCGCCACCACTCTTCGGGGCTTGATTGGAGAATGCCAATCGATCCATGCAAGGGAGATCAGCACGCCCGGAAGGTGGGCCTATGATGCTGGGCTAGCGACTAGGCGAAGGACGGGGGGTTTCTGGGAAACGGATCGGGAGGGGATTTTGGGGGGGAGGAAACTGAGGGAGGAGAAGTCGGATGCCCTCCAGCCCTAGCGATGGGTCCTCGCCCCGGGCATGTCGTCCTTTTCCCGTTCTCTGGATTGGGGGGGGGGGGGTTGCAAAAGGATTGCGGGGCTGCGCTTCGCAGCATCTCCAGCTCCTCCAAAGAGAGCCCGGAGCTCCCTGGTGGGCCAACCCCGGGAAGGGCGTTGGGGCGGCTGGCAAAGGATTGCACGGGTTGGGGGCGATTGCACGACGACGCACTTGGCCCATTTAGGGGTCGCCTAAGGAGGAGGATGCAATGGGACCTTTCTTGCAACGGAGGGAGATTGCAAGATCATCATCCCCTCCTTGAGTTGCAGCTGCCGGTCCTCCCCAGCCAAGGGCTCCCCCGGCAGCTCTCTTAGCAGCCCAGGCTGTGCAGGAAAATGGCTCCGCCTCCGCTGCTGCAACTTCGACTCTCCTACGTTTGCAAGCCGGCTCGGGAACCTGTCCCGCCCCTTTCTTCTCCCAGAGGTCTCCGGGAACGTCCATCACGCGAGCCCCGCGGCGATTGGTCCCGCCCCCGCCAGGTCCCGCCCCACGCGCCCTGCCTTCCTCGCGCAGTCCTCGCTCAGCCATTTTAAACGGCGCGAGGTGGCGCCGGTGGCGGGTGAGGGGAGGTTTCGTTGTTGCCGCTCGGAGAGCAGTTCGAACCGCAAGAGACGTCGCATCCCTTCACGGTGAGTCCGAGATAAACCCGGAGGGCGGGCAAGCCGGCGGGCGATGGGGGAGCGGCGCGCGCGCGGCTTCCGTCTCTTCCGCCCTCCCCGCTTCTCCCGTGGTCGTCGGCATGGGGCAGCCGGCGCTCGTCCCCGCGTCTGTGTCGGTCGGGAAAGGCGGACCCGGCCGACCGGCCGGCCGGCCGGGTCTCCCCGCTACGTGCAGGCGACAGCAAGATGGAGCCCTCCCCTGGGGCTTGGGGAGAGCCGCCGGCGGATCGAGCCCAATGGGGTTGCGGGGGTGGCTGGAGGCCTTTCCGGGCAAGGCTGCTTCCTTTTCCCGCTCCAGCTTCCCTGGAACCGGCTCGTTTACGGAAAGCCGAGCTGATTCACCGGTGATGCTGGTACTCCAGTGGGTATACATGGGAACTCGGCTTTTCCGCGGGCAACGGGAAGAATTTGGCCAGGAACCCGAGATGTCATCATTTTTTATTAATGTACTGATGGCCCATCTCGTTTAGGGCAGAGATAAGTAAATTTCTCTCTCTCTTATTTAGCATATGGCAGATGCACCGAGATGGGTGTGGATTTGCCTACAGGTGTCAGCCTCTATTTTTCCTACCTGTAGAGGCTTTGATCTCTATAGAAATACAGGCAGAGACCATACAGTTGCAATTGTAGGAGAGGCAGAGGATGTAAATTGTCATGCGGGGAAGGTATTTGCATGGGCAGGGATACATATATATGTGTGTGTATATATCTAGAAAAAATATTTTATGAATGGCTTTTAAACCCCTTTAACGCTAAAAAAAGATCCGGCTATGCTGAGTCAAATTCCATAGTTTAATGAGCTGAAAGGTGCAGACTGATGTTCATCCATCCCTTAAAGAGTCCACTTCACCCAGACGCAGAAAGGTAGAGAGTTTAAGTGTTTCCTGAAGAAAGAAACTTTTGAAAACTAAATGCTTCCTAAATTGGGTACAGATGTTGGATCTGTTGTCAGATGAAGTCTATTGTTTTGATGGTGGAGGAACCCCTCCCACATGAAGGATTTCCAGAAAGCTCAAATCTGTGCCAGCCTTGGACGTATATTAATTTTCTCTCATTGCAGTATCTGAAAGGAATCTGAACCTTCTCTTGAAGGTTAGAACCTATCAGGATTTTAGTAGAATTATTAATAAGACATGACTTTGTAGAACTTGCTCCTTTCCCCGTCTTCTGTTTCCTATCACAGTGAATCTTTTAAGAGAGCAGTTTCAAAAGGGACGAGGTATTTGCAGGATTTCTTAACCTTGACCATTTGATGATGGGTGTACTTAAGCTTCAGGAATTTCCCACATCAGCTAGTTACCAAGGTTGAGAAACTCTGACTTATTGCAACAGAAATGTTTAAAAAGATACTGTGGTAACTTAAACTCTTAATTCATCCTAGCATAATATGCAGGATGTGTTAACCTGTTAATATCCTGACATATCAAAATATATCTAGTCATTTTGAGGGGACAAAAAGTTTCAGATGCTGCCATTCTATGTCTATTTTTATTTAGAATACTGTAGTAGTTTTTAAAAAATATTGTTTTTGGCAAAATCCTTCCCTTTGCAGGCTTATTTGGAGATAAAGCCCCATGTTGCAGCCAAGTCATTGACATAGTAATCCTCTTATAAAATAAATAAAATAAATCTTGCACTTTTGGCAGTATGTACACAGATGATGTATGGCTGGTGCATTCAGTTTGACAATAATCATACTAAGAAAAAGATACCAAAAAGTATAATACAAAACAGGACATGAGGGGAATAAATGGAATTGTTCTGTCTGGGAGGGAAAAGCAAGTTTTCTGTTCCAATAGGGCTTATACTCAAAGCAACACTACAGGTAATCCTCGACTTACAACAGTTCATTTAATGACCGTTCAAACTTACGACACTGAAAAAACTGAGTTACAACCATTTTTCACACTTATAACCATTGAGCAGCCACATGGTCACGTGATCAGAATTCAGATGTTTGGCAGCTGGTTCATATTTATGACAGTTGCTGTGTGCCAAGGTCATATGATCATGTGACTTTCTGACAAAATCAGTGGGGAAGCCAGATTCACTTAGCAGCGGAGTTACTAACTTATCAATTGTAGTGATTCACAACAACTGAGGCAAGAAAGGTCATAAAATGGAGCAAAATTCACTTGACAAATGTCTGAACAGAACTTTTGGGCTCAATTGTCGTAAATTGAGAACTACCTGTATAGTGTACTTAAATGACCAAGAGAAAGGTATTGTATTCGACTTATGTTTTATTGTTTGTTTTTGTTACTAAAATTATTTTTGTTTTGTTCATGTCTTATCACCTGAGGTTTTCTTTAAAGTAAGGATGCCTACTTAGAGAGAAGGCCGGTCTGGTTCAGTGGCCCCCAGTCCCAGTGAATGGTCATGGAGTCACCAGGCGCTGGGCTTGTCTTGAGGGAGCTTCATTTTTGTGTGCACATTGACTTGGGAGTAAACCCCACTAAGCCAAGTAGCTTTCGTTCTAAATCAATACAACCAAGTCATTGGTTGATGTTGTTCTTATTTTAATAATCTATTCAGGTTTTAGTATGGCTTTGTGGAGAGAAAATAAATACGTGCTACCTTTATGGCAATACGGCTGATTGAGTATTCAGCTGCTAAAATAAATTCCTCCCTGTTCCTCCCTTCCCCCCAAAAAAGGGCTCTCAGATTATTTGATAATGAAGTTAAAAAAAACCAATGATAGGAATGTTCAGTTAGAAAACAATGGTGGGAAATGAGAAATGAAACAAATGTACAGATGAATCAAACACAATCTCTAAAGATGCAAAAACTGGATGAAGACCAGTTCTTTGAGAGGAAAACAGAACAAGAAAAGCAAGAGAAATAAAGAAAGGAGCAAATCTGAGAAAGCACAGGTAACCCTTAATTTATGATTGGTCACTTAGCAACCGTGTGAAGTTACAACAGACCCCCCCAAAAAGCTTTCATCCCTCACCAGGTTTGCTTAACAACCCTACTAGAGAGTTCATTAAACAAGGCAATCATGTGATCACCTCACTTAATAACTGTCACAACTTGTAACCATAATGAGCAGGCTCCATTAATATTCATAGTTCAAGGACTACCTGTACTGCAGGAATAGGTGATGATTGATTGTCTGAGAGAAAATTAATGAGAACATCATAAGTAGCGAGGACCATTGTAGGCATCATATAATGAGCAAAGCTGGAGTAGGGATTGCATTCTAGCTGCTAGGGATGTCTATGCTGCTCCTCCAGGATTGGTGCTGGTATTTCTAGATCTGGCACCAGCTGCTCTTCCAGGTGATTTACTGTTCCAGTAGCTGAGTGAATAATATGCAAAATCACATTATTATAAGCAAAGTATTATTGTCAGTATGAAGAATACAAGTAGATGAAACTGAGCTGTTTTCTTTGTGGGATAAAGAGAAATGACAGAATTATGGAAAACAGAATTTGATTGGTAAATCTTGCCTATTGCTTGTGCTTTAGATATGGCATGAAGCATGCAAATCAGGACTATTTTTATCCGAGAGACCTCATTCATCAATTACTGTGCCCGGCTGTAATAGTGCCCGGCTGTAATGTAATAGTTATTTTTCTTTATTTTGCTGGACCTTATTCAATTGCTTACATTTCTATACATTGAGGAGGGTCTTAATTAGATTCCAGATTAGACCTCCCCCCCCAAAAAAAAATGAGCTGATCTGGATTTCTACTTTTTCATTCCTAGTATCTCAAAGGGGATGAACCCATTCTTTGTCATCCTTAGAGATAGTAGTCACATCTGTCTCAGTTCAGATGAGCTGGCCCCCTCGTGTCCTTAGTTGCTCACGGCACAATCTTTTCCTATTCACTCCCCCTTCCTAGACGCAACTTGGGAGGCTGGGCTCCCGGATGTGGCCTGATGCTGATGTAACAGACTGGGGGGGGGACGGACCTGGAAAATGTGATTCACTTCTTAGGAGAATCCATGGTTGTATATTTCATCTTGTCAATTAGGATAAGAAAGAACACTGCAGATTTAACCAGTGGGAGGAGCTTTCTTTCTCCAAGGATAAAAGAATATCATGTTTTTACCTTTCATTGGAAACCAATAGATTCAGGTGGCATTTTTGGATCTGACAATATAAAATTTCAGTTTAGCATATGTGCTTTATTTTGGAAAAGTGGATAGCAGCGCAATAGTTTTGATTGTGCCAGCATGTTATTAACTATACTATCTTATCTCTTGCATTGCTAATAAACAGTGTGTGGTTTGTTCATTTTTTATTACTAATCTTTATCTTGCCTTTAAGAAGCATCATCAAAAGATTATTAAAATAAAGGTGTATTGCAATATAAAAATAGGCAATTGAACATGTCTTTGCAATAAGCATTGTCTCCTTAAGCCAAGCTTGATTCCTGGAGATAATATGGAAATGATCATATAATTTTCATAATGACATATTTTTTCTTGCCTTCTGGGATTTTTTTTCCTGGCTTTTGAGTGATCTATAGGATTGGGGAGGGAAATGTCTCAGAACATAGGAATTAATTGCTTTTTTTAAAAAAAAATGCTCTGTACTGTACTTATCGGAATTGGTTCTCAGATAAACATTGGAGCACCCAATGTGTAAAGGAACCATAGCTCTCGCTTTATCAGAGGAGAGGTGTGTTCACACTTCGTTGCATCATAAGCATGAGCCTAGGTGGCGCAGTGGTTAGAGTGCTGAACTGCAGGCCACTTCTGCTGATTCAATCTAGCGGTTCAAAT
>JANHFL010002844.1:116182-135893 GCA_032468155.1 Oxyrhabdium leporinum | reverse complement strand
GATTTGAACCGCTAGATTGAATCAGCAGAAGTGGCCTGCAGTTCAACACTCTAACCACTGCGCCACCTAGGCTCACAGCTATAGCTTTATATACAGCTATAACAGAGTATTTACATACTTTTTAAAAATTTGAGTATTTCATATACCTTCTACTGGTACTTCTTACATCGTACACAGGGAGTCCTTGACATAATTTCTGTTGCTAAGCAAGACAACTGTTAGGTGAGCTTTGCCCCATTTTACAATCTTTCTTGCCACAGTTGTTAATTGAATCACTGCAGTTGTTAAGTTAGTGACATGGTTGTTAAGTGCATCTGGCTTCCCCATTGACTTTGCTTGTCGGAAGGTCACAAAAGGGGATCCTATGATCCCAGGACACAGCGACCATCATAAATACATGCCACCTGCCAGACCATCCAAATTTTGATCACATGACCATAGGGATGCTGCAGCGGTCATAAGTGAAAAATGGTCATAAGCCACTTTTTTTCAGTGTTGTAACTTAGAACAGTCACAAATGAACTGTTGTATGTTGAGGACTACCTGTACACGAAACATAAAATTAAGATGGAATATTTATTGCTTCAGCTGAATTAGTTATTGACCTCCTTACTAACTACTTGCTTTTTAAACAGTTGTTACACTATACGCAACCCTTGGAGAAGACGCGGTAACCTATGGATTAAATGAATCTGAAGCATCATTTCTAATCACTAGCTTAGATCTTTTGGAAGGCAAATTGAAGGTAAATCTTTCTCTAAGCATGATAGTAAAATTAAATATTAGATCAAAATAAAATTAGATCAAAGCTGACTTAATAAAAGATACTAGGAATAATGGGGCCTAACAATTTAATCTGTAAGGAAAGCCTATGTTTTATTTTTTTAAATAATATTTTTATTATGTATAATACCTCATACATTATATTATTTTGATACAATGGTATATATACTTCATTGACTAAAGAAGATTAACATTCTAAAGTTTATTAGGCTGAATTTCTGAGTATACTATAAAGCTGTAGTCTGGTAATTTGCAATGAGACTGTAAAATGTGTGTGGTCATAACCATAACAATTATTTGCAAATTGTCAGAAATTAATCATCGCAGACAAATAACTTGCCCAGCAGCTATAATTTCTGTACTAAACTTTGAAAACCAGTCACTTTAGTTTGCGTGAAACTTCTTTGCCTTGGAAATGCTGTAACTCTATAAATAAGATTTCCCCATATTTCGATGGTTTTTGAAAGGTCAAAAGTAGGAAGAATATATTCTTAAAATATTATTACAACAACAAACTTTCACAATCGTGAGAAGTAAATGCAGACATATGCCGTGTATTGCAAACTTCTGCTTGGGTTCCTACAATCATTTCTCTACTATTTTTGTTCCTTAGAATGTACTGTCAAAAATTCCCTGCCTCAAATACATCATTTATGTGGATAAAAAGACTATCAATAAATCAGACTATCCTAAAGGGCTGGAGATTCATAACCTGCAAGCAGTAGAAGAACTTGGAGCCAAACCAGAAAACTGTAAGTAGAGCATCTGAAACCCTTTCCAACAATCGTATTAGATGGTTCTTTTTCCATATTACAAGCAGCATTCCAGATCATTGAAATAATTTCACCTTTAATTCTGAATAAGAATATACAGGTAGTCCTCGACTTAACGACCATAATTGAGCCCAAAAGTGTCTGTTGTTAAGTGAAACATTTTAAAGTGAGTTTTACAACATTTTTTGCCACAGTTGTTAAGTGAATCACTGCAATTGTTAAGTTAGTAACATGGTTGATAATTGAATCTAGTTTCCCCATTGTCTTTGCTTGTCAGAGGGGATCAAGGGATCCTAAGACACTGCAACCGTCATAAGTATGAGTCAGTTGCCAAGCGTCTGAATTTTGATCACATGATCATGGGGATGCTGCAATGGTCATGTGTTTGAAAGCAGTCATAAGGCACTTTTTTCAGTGCCATCGTTACTTCGAACGGTCATTAAATGAACTGTTGTAAGTCGAGGACTACCTGTACTCCTTTCCCCTCCTGCTTGTTCTTGTTTAACAATACAGGCAGTCCTCAACTTACAACCACAATTGAGCCTAAAATTTCTGTTGTTAAGTAAGACATTTGTTAAGTGAGTTTTGCCCTCATTTTACAACCTTTCTTGCTACAGTTGTTAAGTGAATCACTGCAGCTGATAAGTTAGTAACCTGGTTGTTAAGTGAATCTGGCTTCCCCATTGACTTTACTTGTCAGAAGGTCGCAAAAGGGGGATCACACGACCTTGGGACACAGCCACGGTCATAAGTATGGAGCAGTTGCCAAGCGTCTGAATTTTGATCACGTGATGCTGCAACCGTCGTAAGTGCGAAAAACGGTCATGTCACTTTTTTCAGTGCTGTTGTAATTTTGAACGCTCACTAAATGAACTGTTGCAAGTTGAGGACTACCTGTAGTCTGCTTCCCTAGAAATTTGTTCTGAATTTGAAATGGAGCTGACCCGGTCACAGGGCTTTGTCCTCTTGAAGGACAACGGGAGGATGTCATAACCCACAGAAAGAGTAGTTGAAATTCCGCCTCAAATCTCCATAGAGAAAGCAAGTCTAGCGTGGCTACTGATGAGCAAGAGAGAGATCTTACCAGCAGCTTGAATTGTGCACGAGGCTGTGCCACGGGGGGGGTGTATAATCATTGTGTTTTGACTCTTTCTGGAATTAGAGGGTTCTTACAAGGTGCATCATCACCACCACAATCATGAGCTGGTGCTTCTCATTTGCCAGCACTAGAAGTAAAAATACCGTTTTTTAAAAATAACCCTTTCAAGGTTTTTCATGGGTGAGAAACTTAATAGAAGAATCTTAAGAATTTTTCTCCACCAAACTGTCATCACAGTTGCAGTCCAACACAAACCATAATGATGCCACAATGATGTTTGTGGCACAATTGTATCCTGATCGCGTGGCCACTGCTTCCGTGCCACACCTTCCTTTCTCAACAGTGATCAGAATTTTTTTTCTCATTTTCAACATTTTACTGTAATATGCAAGTCTGTTTGCAGTATAAAACCTTTTAATAGTTTTAGTGTCAGTTTTATTTTCTTCTCAGAATTGTAATCTAACTGTTTTGCCTTCTTATCTTTGTCTAGTAAGCATCCCTCCCTGCCGCCCTGTTCCTTTAGACATGGCCCTAGTAATGTATACCAGTGGCTCCACAGGGAGGCCAAAAGGGGTGATGATGGTCCATAAAAACCTGATAGCTGGAATGACTGGACAGTGTGAGCGAATACCTGGCCTGGGGTAAGCAATTCCAGCCATTACATATATGCATTTGTTTCTAATTCAGTTTTTTTCCATGAACAGGGCATTATGGGCTGAGAATAGAGAGGACCCAGCAGGTGACATGTCTATGGAGATTCTCAATCATCCAACTCATGGTTTTCCCAAAGATGCTTTTTCCAAAAGGCAACTGGGCTTTCTTAGTTTTTTCTTTGGAAACGTATTGCTTCTCATCCAAGAAGCTTTTAGAAGTTAGAACTAGAAGTTAAAACTGAAGAAGCTTCTGGATGAGAAGCAAAACATTTTCAAAGAAAAAAAGCAAGGAAGTCCAGTTGCCTTTTGGAAAAAGCACTTTTAGGATAGCAGGTGAGAGTCCAACAGATAGAAATCCAGGACCTTCCATTCCCTGGTGGATCTTCCCATATGTTTACTATCTTCTCCAGCTACGAGTGTTTGTATCCTGTAAACAGAATGAAGATGCAGAGATTGAGCCGGCCCAATTCTTTTATCATCCTTCCTTGATGCTTGGCAGTGAAAGCAATTTATGTTAAAACATTAAATCAGGGATGGATATTGCCATGTTCCAAGAACCTGTTGGACCTATAATAATACCAGCAACCCTCCCCTTCCCATTGGTTTGGTGTGATAATGTCACAAACATTGGTGTTCCGTGCAGGATCTTAAGGTATAATTGCCAAATCTTCTATTGTTTTTGACCAACTTGCATGATTTTGGGAAAATGGGCTTGGATTGTGGTTAGGACACAAGAACAGCTTATACTAGGAGGATTATGTATTACTGGTTTAATGTCTTGTGATCATATTTGCAATAGCCTTGGTGCTCTCTGAGCTTGATTGTTTTCTTGAAAATGTTTCATTACCCAAACTAGGTAACATTATCTGTGCTGATGATGCTATTTAGTTTGGATAATGAAATGTCTTCAAGGGAACAACTGAACTCAGAGGGCACCAAGGACCCCTCATTTCAACCCTGAGCTACAAATATTCTCCTTTATTGGAGCCTTGGCGTTGATCCATGTTGCCATCTAGCTCTTTCTTCCCTATACGCACACCACTATTATATCCTGCCCAGCCCATGCAAAAACTTGATGGTGCTCATTAATGCTATGAAGAATGCTACTCAGCATGTTCAGAACCTAATCAATGACCTGTACCTTAAACATTGGTCTATAAACTTAAACACATTAGTCATCAAGATTAGAAATAAATATATTTATCTCAAAGAGATAACATGGTTCACTTGCTTTGGAGACATAGCTTATTCTCTTCTTGGTAATTTGCTTCCCAAGGAGAGTTTTTTCCACTACTTGAGCAATAAATGCAATAAGGTTAATCTTTATAAGGGGTAAAGATAAGTCTTCCTGTGTTTTTGCTGCTGCAAGTGAAGCAGAAATATGCAGTTACACCGCTCAAGGAGTGGAACAAACTCTTCAAAGCTGTACTCTACTTTTATCATTTGATTCAAGCAAGCCCACAATGGTCTTTCAAGCTTTACTAGGGCCATTAACTATCCAAAAGTCAAGCAGAGAAAGCAGTGATGCTCTTGACTACTAGAACCTGGAGGCTGGAGCGAATTAATGCGTTTGTGTTTGTACACAACTCATTTCTGGATTGCCTAGTAACTTCAACTCTTTGAGCATTCTACAGAATTGTTTAAAATATAATCTACAGAAGCTTCAAAACTCAACACGCAATAAAATGAACATTAGGGATGATAATCAAAATATAGGTAGTTGTCAATGTATGAACACGATTGAGCCTAAAATTTCTATTGCTAAGAGACATTTGTTAAGTGAATTTTGCCCCATCTTATGACGTTTCTTGTCATAGTTATTAAGTGAATCACTGCAATTGTTAAGTTAGTAACCCAGTTATTAAGTGAATCCAGCTTCTCCATTGACTTTGCTTGTCAGAAGATCGCAAAAGGTGATCACATGACCCTAGGACTCTGCAACTGTGAATTAGTTGCCAAGTGTCTGAATTTTGATCATGTGACCATGGGGATGCTGGAATGGTGATGTGAAAAACAGTCTTAAGTCACTTTTTTCAGTGCCATTGTAACTTTGAACGGTCACTAAACAAATGGTTGTAAGACAAGGACTGCCTGAATAGTAAAGTATAGCAGTAGAATAGTGTGGGATTTTAGCATATCAAAATATCAAAGAATTTCAAGTATCCGGGAGACAAAAAGATTGCAGGATAAGCACTAAGCAAACCTCTCCCAAGAGGCCATTCTACAGACTGGAGGCCCTGATTCTAGGCCTGACCTATTTTGGCTTGAATTACATAAATTGTGTGCAGAAGATAACATTTCTGTTGCCCTAATAACTAGAAATGACAATGAAAATAAGGTCTATTAAAGCAGGCTTCTCCAGTCTGGGGATTCTCCGGCTGTGTGAACATCAATTCCCAGAATTCTCTATGCAGCATGCGCAAGTTGAGGTCTTTACCTCTGGAGGCCACCCAATTTAGCTGAAGTTGCATTTTAACTCAGTCAATCCAAGTTGATGTTTTATCAACCTGAATATACATTAGACCAGCAGTCTCCACCTTGGCAACTTTACAACTTGTGGACTTCAACTCGCAGAATTCCTCCGCCTCAACCAGGCTGGCTGAGGAATTCTGGAAGTTGAAGTCCACAAATTGTAAAGTTGCCAAGGTTGGAGACCCCTGCATTAGACTACAAGGATTTGGTTGTCCCCAGTTAAAAGACAAAAACCCAAGCCATGTTCTGTGTTTATTTAGACCAAGATAACTTGACTGCCATATTGAAACAATTTACATTTTCTCCCTTAGACCCAACGACACGTATATTGGCTACTTGCCTTTGGCTCATGTATTAGAACTAACTGCAGAAATTTCCTGTATTACTTACGGCTGCAGGATTGGATATTCCTCACCACTCACCCTGTCAGACCAGGTAAGCCAATGGATGGAGCTGCTTTGTCAATTGTTTAGGAGGCAAAGTGTTCAATTAATGCCAAACATTAGATAGAAATTCATTTGTTTGTTTATCAAATTTTTAAGCCATCCATCTCCCCTACAAGGTGACTCTGGGCAGCTTAAAAGTTGTAAAACAAGTAAAAGGTTATTAAAATTTTAAAACATTAAAAATGCACAGATTAATATATTATTGTATAACCTTAGAGTGAGAAGTAGTCTTAAGCTTGCCACTACCATAATCTGAGCCAAAGTGATGGGCACAGATAAGGACATCTTAAAACTGTATTCCTGAAACATTTCTAATTTTCTTGATTGCAAGTTTTCAGTTTTCTCATCAGCTTTAGAATCTGATCAGCTCTTTGATCCTCAAGCAATGAAATACAATGAATGCTCTCTACCTTTCATTCTTTTGGCTTATTATTTCAATTCACAAAATTTAATAGCCCTAAGCACCTTTCCATAGTTTTATTCTTCTGTGAAAATAATTGAAATTAAAATTGGGTTCTCGCTTTCCCCCACCTCTTCTTTCAGTCCAGCAAAATTAAAAAGGGAAGCAAAGGAGACTGCACTGTTCTGAAGCCCACTTTGGTGGCAGCTGTGCCAGTAAGTATCAGTAAGGATGAGATACTTGTGAAACTTTGTGTATTTCATGCTGAAACTTTATTAGAAATGGCTTAAAAGTTAAATGTTAATCTTTAAAAAGTACAGTAACTTATTTTTCCTGATAGGTTTATATAGATCACCCATCTTATACCCACAAGTAAAAAACAACAACACTACATCTTGAATCTTTTAATACGTAATTTCAAAATTTTATTAGTTTCTTAAAATATAAGATAGCATATATTATTATATAAAAGTAAAAAAGTTGAGTGTTTATGCTATTACCTTATTCTACTGCACCCAAAGGAGTCGGAAGTCAATCCTTTTTCCTTCCCTTTTCCCTCCCTTGCCATTAGTTTCTTTTCTATTTTTGTATGTTATATATTTTGAGAAACTAATAAATTTTTGAAATTAGGGCTCTTATAAAACCAATTGCAGGTGTGCATATATCTACAGCTTTGTTTGCTTGAAACAGCCATCAGTTCTCATGTTTCATAATACACGTTTTGGAAATCTGTCTTCCTTTCTGTCTACCTGCCCTCGTCAAACCCTGTTAGGCACATCCAATAGTTAAAAAAATGCAACTGACTGTAAAAATTTTAATTTATTGGTGTGTGTATGTGTGTGTGAGAGAGAAATCTAGCATATAATTTGGCAAGACGTTTAGAACATTTGAGAACATCTCAGTTTTGTCCTGAAATTCCCAGACTTTTGACTCATGATGGGGAAAAAATAAAAAACATACTCATTTTCTAAAATAGCTTTTATTTGTATAATTAAATAGGAAAGAAACAAGCAAAAACAAGGGTTCTCATACATATACATAAAGTATAATGCAACGGTTTCAATAAAGATGATCATACTACATTATAATCATCCATACGTAATCTATAACATAACTTGGGCATAAATTGGGAGTAGCGTCGGATCTTCCTTCCACTGAGTAAATGTGGCCGCAGATTTATTTTTTTATTCTGATAGCTGCTCATTGAAATGGGTCAAAAGGAGAGGGTGCTCAATATTTCCATTGCTTTCTGCTGAATGCCTAAGCAAATAACCCCCAGCTAAAATTGACTGCCAATAGATTAGCCTGATTACATATTAAGGAATATACAACTAAGGAAATGACTAGGTGTTTAAAATGAATGCATGCTCCTTCCTGTTATCCTTACTCACAGGTCTGGGCTGGTATAAACCAGTTCAGGAATAAAATGTTTCTTAGCTGTTTCCTTTAAATTGTTTGTAGGAAATCATGGATCGAATTTATAAGAACGTTATGAGTAAAGTTCAGGAGATGAACTATTTCCAGAAAACTTTGTTCAAGATAGGATATGACTATAAATTGGAACAAATAAAAAGAGGTTATGATGCGCCTCTCTGTAACTTGTAAGTAGAGTTGATGTATTTTAATATTTGTTGCAGATATAATTGGGGATTACATTTGAATAAAAAAAAACACTGGTTCAATCAGATTGGACAGACACTTTGTCTAAATCCTAACCTTCCCTTCAGGTGTACATTCATTCATCATGGAAATCAGTTCTTAAGTGTAGGTTTTTTAAATGCTTTTTAAATTTCTGCAGTGGGATCATTTATCTTGGGCAGCTTTCTGAGGTAACCTTTGCCAGACTGCTGTTGTTAATATATTGAGCGCCAGCTCCCAGAATTCCTGGCCAATCAGGTGATTACGATGCCAGGTGGAGATTCTGAAAGTTGCAGTCCAGGTTATCTGCAGGGCCCCGGGTTTATCTTTGAATCTTGCCATACAACGAACCCTTGGGTTAACATAGAATATTTTATCCTATAAAAATTTCCTGACTTTCCAGGGAACCTCCAGTGAATATGCCCAGATCTCCCTGACTCGTACATAATCAAATTTGAACTAGACTTCTCTGATCTGAAGGGTAGCCATATCTATCATTTTGGGGGCCAATGATTTCAGTGAGTCTATTGCAACTTCAACTGAACCTAGAACCCACACATTGAAAACCAGGTTCTTGTTCACTTCTGAACAGAGTGGAAAGCCAATCAGATCTATAACATTGGGCTGAATCCACAGCAGGTGGGTTAATGGGTGTGTCTGAGAGAGGACTAAAGAGGGTCCTGTATCTTCTGTTTAGAAATCCTCTTTGTGTGCCTTTTCATTGTGTCATTGTGAAATTCTTGTCCTTTAAGACTGCTGTTTAAAAAGGTGAAGGCCCTGTTGGGAGGGAATGTACGTATGATGCTTTCCGGAGGGGCTCCTCTCTCATCTCAAACACAGAGATTCATGAATATCTGCTTCTGCTGCCCTGTTGGCCAAGGCTACGGCCTGACCGAAACCTGTGGAGCAGGCACCATTACTGAAGGTAAGGATTTGTGGTTAGCTTCTTTCATTCTAAAGGTGTTTTGTGTGGAACCCTTGAGAAACAGCCTGCAGTGCTGTCTTTAATCGAGTCTGCAATTACATTAAAAGAACTCAAAAAGATTGTATAGAAGAATAGGCAAAGCTGGGGGGGTGGAGTTAAGCTTAAGAGTCGCTACATTGCCAAAAACAGTTTGGACTGTTTTCAACCCCTGTGAATTCCATTGACCATTATCTGGCACCGATTCAGATCTGAACTTTAGTTGACTAGATTCCTGTGTATAGGCTTGAGGGATAATTTTTTCTGAACTGCAACTTAATGTATGATCCTGTCCTTTTGTGCCTGACATTAATGTAGCCACAAAATATCAGCCCCATACATTAAGTTACGGTTCAAGATGTATTGTTCAAGCCTATACACAATAATCTAAATTTTAATACTAAATTGGTGCCAAATAAGAGTCAGCAAAGTTCAAGAGGAATTGGACCATTTGTGGCCACATAATAACTCTAAGCTTATGACATACTTAATTCCACCCTCAGCTCTCCCTGCTCTTCTCTTAGTTTGATTCTTATCTCATTCCTTGTTTCCTGATGTTTTCTACCTAGTAACTGACTACAGTACTGGAAGAGTTGGAGCTCCTCTTATCTGCTGTGAGATTAAGCTCAGAGATTGGAAAGAAGGTGAGAAAATCCCATTACTCTAATATACTTTAATCTGTTTCCATGCTGAAATAGGCGTGTATATTATGCCCTTGACAAACTAGATAAATATGTGCTTGTTGGAAAGTTATTCCATAGCTAGGTTTTCTCAAGAAGACTTAAATCCCATCTCAAGCCATTTCTCTTTTGTGGGGTAGGGAAAACAGCACCATCTGGGAAACCTGATTATTTTTGGTCCAGGATGTCCCAGTTCCAAAACTGTTTTCCCCTTGTGGTGCACTTGTGAGACGAAGCATATCCGATAGAAAACCATTAACCTTTTCAATCTGTTGCCTTAAGAGGCTAATGGCTATAGATACATTTAACTTGTATGGGTTAAACCAGTCCGTTTCAATATTGGCAATTTTAAGATGTGTGGACTTCAACTCCCAGAATTCCCCAGTCAGCATGGGAAGTCTGGGAGTTGAAGTCCACACATTTTAAAGTTATCAGTGTTGAAAAACTCTTGTTAATCTGATCTGTTAGGTGAATCCATTTCCTAATAAATTGCATAAATTTGCTGAGAAGCAGTGATTCTGTATTTGCTTGACTCTGGGAAAAAGCCCACTAAATATAGTGGGATTACTTCTAAATAAGTTAGAGTTGTTTGTGTCCCATACGTACCTATATAAGTATTCTAGATCAGGGATGTCCAACCTTGGGAATTTTAAGACTTGTGGATTTCAACTCCTATGCTGGCTACAGAATTCTGGGAGTTGAAGTCCACAAGTCTTAAGATTGCCAGGGTTGGACACCCCCATTTTAGATTCAAAAGTTTTTTGGTCCCCAGAGTTCGTGATCCTAGTTGGACCTAATGCATCATTACATTTTACTACCCATATTAATTTAGTGGCCTAACATAATTAATGAACAAGAGCTGCGGTGGCGCAGTGGTTAGAGTGCAGTACCGCGGGCTACTTCTGCTGACTGCCGGCTGCCTGCAATTTGGCAGTTCAAATCTCACCAGGCTCAAGGTCGACTCAGCCTTCCGTCCTTCCCAGGTCTGTAAAATGAGGACCCAGATTGTTGGGGGCAAGAGGCTGACTCTGTAAACTGCTTAGAGAGGGCTGTAAAGCACCGTGAAGCAGTATATAACTCTAAGTGCTATTGCTATCCTGCCATTCTTTCTTGATGACCATTTTGATTTGATTTAAAGGAATTGTAGCCACCAATTTATTCTTTCTTTCTGCTTTTTTCAGGAGGCTACACAACAAGAGACTTGCCACACCCTAGGGGAGAGATTATAATTGGAGGGCCCAACGTCTCTATGGGGTACTTCAGAAATGATGAGAAAACAGCTGAAGATTTTATTGTCGATGACAAAGGCCAGCAATGGTTCTGTACTGGAGATATTGGAGAATTTCATTCTGACGGGTGCCTTCAAATCATAGGTGGGCACAATATTTTGGTTTGCTCACAAACCTCTCCCTGTTTTTATATGAGTAAGCACAACGATGTGTTATACACTTACCAGCCATATAAAACAGTTGCCTTTTTTTATAACAGTCTTCACTTTTGGTAACTACATTTTAAAAATTTGGTTTTAGCAGTGACAAAGGTAGAAGATGTTATCTCAGCAGTTGGTCTTGCATGAGAACTGGCATAGTTGTGTCTCACATAAAATGTCTGGAGAATGCCGTCTTCACCCTTCAGTCTCTGGCTCCACTGAGGGTTCCTTCTGAGGAAGGGTGTGTTCGCCCAGAGGAGAACGGTCTCTCAAACCCCAAATTGTGTGTGATTGTTTCCCCAGATCGTAAGAAAGACTTGGTGAAGTTGCAAGCTGGAGAATACGTGTCCCTTGGCAAAGTTGAGGCAGCCTTGAAAAACTGTCCCCTGATTGACAATATTTGTGCCTATGCGAAAAGGTGAGTTTACACATATGTGATCTTTCATACAATTTCATGGGATATTTTTTTTAAGCACCAACTTACATCGAACAGGCTGGAAAGTAAGAATCTTGTGCTCCGCTTTCCAACATCATTGCTCCAGCAGGATTCAAATTGCTGGAACTAGCTAGGCCCATTCCAGCAGGTGTGACACACATAACCCAGTGCTTTCCAACCTCAGCAGCTGAGGAATTCTGGGAGTTGAAGTTCATGTATCTTAAAGTTGCATATGTTGGGAAGCATTAGGTGCTATAAGATACCCAAGAGAAAGTTGCCCTATATCTTGAGTGAGGGAGCTAGCCAGCCTTCAGATGGTGCTGAACTGAATTCTGTACCTCAGTAAGCCAGCCATAGTAAAGGATCCTTGGCATTTCATCCAGAAACCTTCCAACGGTCACAGATATATGCCCACGTTTTTGAAATCATTCTAGATCTAAATATTCATACGCTATATAAG
This sequence comes from Oxyrhabdium leporinum, assembly GCA_032468155.1. Classification (NCBI taxonomy): domain Eukaryota; kingdom Metazoa; phylum Chordata; class Lepidosauria; order Squamata; family Cyclocoridae; genus Oxyrhabdium; species Oxyrhabdium leporinum. The sequence continues at coordinate 123,663 of JANHFL010002844.1, read as the reverse complement.
TCCAAAACTATTCTTTTGGTTTCTTCTCACCTTTTAGCCATTATCGATCCATAGACACATAAACACGATTGACAAGTAACCATAGAGACGTGGTGCTGGCTATCAACTTGGTTGGTTTTATGGAAATCCCGGGGATCAGCTTCTGAAATCCACCTGCTGGGAGACCGATGGGCTTCCTTGGGCAGTTGGTTGCCCACTGTGAGAACAAACTGCAGGAATAGATGGGCTAGAGGTCCAACCCAGAAAAGCATTCTTAGGTTCTAATGATCTAAATCTACATGGCTGGAGCATTTCTCATTTCTGTTTTTAATTCTGAAGGAAATAAATTGAAATAATGTTCAGGTCTCTGGGGAACGTCTGCATAAAAGTTACATCTACAGCTAGCATGTGAAGTTTAACAAGTATTTTTTCCCCAAACATAATTTCTGACAGAACCCCAGTTGAAAAAGGCTGGGCTAGTATAATTTTCAAGGTAAAACATTTTGTTTCGTCAAGTGTCACTAAAAACTAAATAGTGTTTTCTTGTGTTTCAATCTAGCAACCAGTCTTATGTTATCAGTTTTGTGGTTCCCAATCAGAAGAAACTAACGGCACTTGCTGAACAGAGGGGTATGTCTGACAACTGGGTCAACATCTGTAACAATCCTGTCATGGAATCGGAAGTTCTGAAAGAGATTAAGGGCATGGCTAACAAAAGTAAGCAAACGAAGCTGTTTTTCTGACCTGTAGAATGGTTACAACTCATGATCTTATCTGCAGCAGATATTCTGCTCGCGTATCATTCAGTATCTTACTAATGATAGGAAAAAGTGTGAAGAGCTTTTGCAAGCCACTTCCCTGTTACTGCATTTTTTTTTTCCAATTTCTCCAAGAGTGTCTGGAAGGCAAGAAGAATTGGCAAAAAGATGGCTGCAGGCACGTGATCCAAGTCCCATTCTGGGTGGGTTTTGATCATGTGGTCCTAGGCATTATTCCAAGAGTCCCATCCAGCTCCCTTTCCCTTTAAAGATGGGAAGGTTCAGTGGAATCATGGATATCTTCAGCAAACTGAGATTACATTCCTGTGAGCAGTAACATCATGCCCTTATGTAAAAACCTCCTGTACATATGTCATAGAATATGTACCAAGTCATGTCAGTTGTCAAAAATTTATAATTCAACTACCCAGACTACTTTCTCATCATTTTCAAAATTCCAACCTACGGATTGCATTTTTTGCTTCCCTAGGATGGAGACATAGAAATCGGTCTGTATTTATTTAGCCCGCTTCAGTTTTGCAGTTGTTCAGGCACAAGTCCATCCTATGAAGTCTTATCTTACTGCAGTTTACTTTCCTTTAAGGCACATGAAAATGTTGATTAACTTTGTTAATTAATACAAGCATTTTTGTACACAGCGTTGAGCCAAGAACTGTATGATTAGATTAGAAGTTCTGGATGTGAAAGATAGCTGTATTCTAATCTGTGTTGTCTGGAAAAGCAGGCAATTTAAAAATTGCAAACCAAGTGGAAGCGATGTTGGGAAGCACCCAGCCTGTCAGGGAGGAGGGATCAAGCAAGGAGCTAGTGTAGACTTACTGCACAACATCCTCCCTGAATTCCTTGGAGCCTTATCTAATTGTTCCCAAGAAAAGCCTTCCAGACTGGGAGATTCCTGTATTATAGGCAAAACATAATGAAATGGTAAGCTTGAACTTTGCATGTGTGACCTGGTTGTTCATGCCTGACAAATGACTCATAATTCTAATTCCTAACATTTATCTAGTTACTCTTTCAAGGGGACAATAAGGCTGTGCTTCCTGCTACTTGTAACTTATAAGCGGGATAAAGCTATGACCCTATATGCAATTTCCAACCACCTCGCCTTTTGCACTGCTGCTGTTGCTGAAATTGGTGGTGTGGAGACTTGCTGCTTTGAAGTAGGAGACCCATAAAAACTCAATGAGAAGCCATAAAATAGATTCAGTATAATTTTAGGAACAAAGCAAGTCTCCTCCAGTTCCCAAAATGAAGAGAAGAAAACAGGATTAGTGCACAGGTCCATGGCTTTTACATAGCACATTGGTCCCTGTTGCTACAGCATTCCATTCCCTTAGAAAGCAGGACAGGCCCTCTTTTGATGTCCAGGATGTCCAGGTTATGCAAAGATTAACTGCACATGGCCCATCCTGCTTTGTATGGAATGGTATGCCGTAGCCCATTGTTACTCGACCTTAGAATTCCCTCTCTGGCTGGGAATTTAAGGAGTTAAAGTCCACACATCTTAAGAGTAACCAAGGTTGGGAAACACTGCCATATCATCTGGGCCTGACAAGCTACATACTGTAGCATCATTTAGCGAGGTAGTTGAGTATATATGTAGCCTCTGTATAAAGTCCGGTACTGTGAAAGAAAAGGAAATAAGAGTATCACAAAACAACTCAAATGTTGTTCAATAATGCAAAAATAGACTGACAATTTTAAACCCCCCTCCTCTCCTCAAATATTAAGGAAATATTTGCCACGTCCTGAGAGTTCAAAGGCAGGCAGCAAGGACTTAGAGTAGATTCAGGGAAGTATTTCAGATAGAAAATGATCTTAAAGGCCTTGTGAAGCTACATTTGTTATTATCCTGCCATCTGCCGGCCATGGGGAAGAATGCTCTCGGGAAAAGACTGAGAGCACAGTGTATCTTACTAACAAACAGGTAGTCCTCTGCTTACAGCAGTTCATTTAGTGACTGTTCAGAGTTACAACAGCATTGAAAAAAGTGACTCACAAATGTTTTTCACACTTATGACTGTTCTAGATCCCTGAGGTCATGTGATCAAAATTCGGACACCTGGCAACTGGTTCATACTTATGGTGGTTGCCGTGTCCCGGGGTCATATGACCCTCTTTTGACAAGCAAAGTCAGATTCATTTAGCAACTGTGCTACTAACTTAACAACTGCAGTGATTCACTTAACAACTAGGAGGGAAAAGTCGCAAAATGGGCCAAAATTTACTTAAATGACTCACTTAACAACAAAAATTTTGGTTTCTGTTGTGGACCTTGACTACCTGTGTTTAGATTAGAAGTGTGAGGGGTCCTCGATGCTCTCCAAGCTTGGCTGTTTTTCCGAAGACCTTTAATTACTCAACTGTGGAACATCATTAGTGCTCTTGATTTGAAGTGTGCATGTTGTTTCGGTGCGGCATCTCTGTCAAGCATAAAAATAGCCATTTATCTTTATTTGAAATGCTTAATGGCTGGAAGTCCAGTGTGCCTCAATAGTGGAGGAAGTGTACCAAGAAATGCAAGTAGTCCTCAACTTACAACTACAGTAGGGACCAAAAAATTTGTTATTGAGTGGTGCGGTTGTTAAGTGAGGTATCACATGACCACACCCAATTTTAGGACCTCTGTGAACATGAAGTGAGACCTCACACAACTGTGAGCTGTGACCTTCCCTTCCACCTTCCCTGCCTTGGCTTTGCTTGTCTGAAACCAGCTGGGAAGGTTGCAGATGGCGGTCACCTGACCTTGGGACATTGCAGCTGCCGTAAATGCACGGGGGTTGCCAAACGCCTGAATGACAATCATGTGACCACCTGGACGCTCTGATGGTTGTTTGGTGTGTACCAAGTCGTAAGTCACCACCGTAATTTCGAGCGGTCACTAAACGAATGGAAGTTGGAGAATCCCTGTAACAGAAAAATGAGACTCTGCAGAATGTAGGTCACTCGGGCTTCCTATCCCTTTCATTTGGCAATGAAAAGTAATCAAAGTAATTAAATCTGTTCTGGATTTCATTGCTTGATAAGTCAGGCTTTCCAAGGAAGGTCTGGATGGTCTCTAGATTGTAGGAGTCCTGCAGAACTGCTCTCGTCTAATTGGTCTTGTCTAAAGACCATAGAGTAACAGAGCTGAATTGGACCTTGGAGGTCTTCTAGTCCAACCCCCTGCTCAAGCAGGAGACCCTATATCATTTCAGATAAATGGCTGTCCAATCTCTTCTTAAAACCTCCAGCGTTGGCGCACCCACAGCTTCCGGAGGCAAGCCATTCCTCTGATTAATTGTTCTAACGCTCAGGAAATTTCTCCTTAGATCTAGGTTGCTTCTCTCTTGGATTGGTCTCCATCCATTGCTTCTTGTCCTGCCTTCAGGTGCTTTGGAGAATAGGTTGACCCCCTCTTCTTTGTGGCTAAAAAAAGGGTTTGAACAGGAAAAAAAACCAACCCTACTGCATTGACCTATAAATGAATAACATTTGTCGGTCGTGTCCAACTGCCTGGCTCCTCTGTCTTCAAATCCTGATCGCTGTTTTCTTCCTTCTTCACCCCCCCCCCCACCCCCGTTGCTCTTCCAGTGAAGTTGGAAAGATTTGAAGTGCCCATCAAAGTGCGTCTGAGTCCCGAGCCCTGGACTCCCGAAACAGGCTTAGTCACCGATGCTTTCAAACTGAAAAGAAAAGAGCTGAAGAACCATTACCTCAATGACATCGAGCGGATGTACGGAGGGAAATAAGGCCTCCCAATCGCCCTGCGTCAGAAACCGTGCGTTGTATCTTCTGGAATTGAACGATGAATGAATTTCCCAAAGAACGGTTGTATTTCCAAACAGAAGCGGTGTTTCATAAAACAGCCGAAAATGTACTCTCAGTTACCCAGAAGGAACAGCTGTGCTGGCTTTCTGCTCTGCAGTTTCCCAAGATGCTGTCAAAGATACTGACCCACTGCCATGGTTTCATTAGACCACTTCCGGTTCCAAACGGCTGTGTCCTTATGGAATTCCCTCACTGGATGAACCAATATTTCTACCTTTCTATTCTGGCTTCTTCTCTGATTCGAAAACAGTTAGATCATCTTGGCTGAGTCCAGGGCAATGTTTTCGAAATGGATGAACCGAGCCCCCTCTAAAACGCTGCTCCGGAAATGGCTCTCTCAGGTCCTTTGCTAAATGGCTCATTTGAAGGTGACTTATTGGTGGCACAGAAAGAGGAAGAGGGATTTCTCCTGTGAAAACGGTACTTCTACCCGGCCGTAAACTGACAGTCCAACGCAACGATGCTGAGTGGGCTTCTTGCACCATGTGCCAAGTTACTCCATCCTGCCCATCTCTGCCATGAAATTACTCCTGCAATTTCTGATATTTTTTTTTATTACTCATCCCACAAAAAAGGTGCCATAAGCAGTTGGCCGTAGTTTCCACTGCTCAAGAGAATACTGGCGGTACTTCTAAAAGTCATGTTTGCTGCTGCCTTGGGGGAGGGGGGGGGACCCCTTTCACTACCATTGGTGAGCACAGACAGATTTATTTTTCTTTCTTTCAAATGGTTGTGTTCTATATAGAAAGAGGGAAAGAGATGGCTGGTAGTATTAAAGATTTAGAGTGCCTAAAACAAAGAAACTATCCTCACAGACGAGCAGAGGTAAATTAAGACTTTCCAATCAAAACATTTCAATCCGTCTTTTGGAAGAAGACAAGCGGATGACTTTGGCCGTGTCTAGCATCCCTTTGGCTTGTCCTGAGAACGCTGGCATTACTGCCACGATGAAGCTGGTATCTTTTCCCATCATTTATTTATTCGCACTCGCTACCTTTAAAAAAGAAAAAAATCAGTGGAACAAAACAAGTCCTGTAGCTAAAGTAGTCTGCGTACCGTCTGCTTTTGCAGAGTGTCCTGCTTTTTGGGATGTACGCGCCGCTTCCTCTAAGCACATCCCCACCACAGATAAAATATTTGGTTATTGTTGTTGTCTGTTTTTTTATTTTAAAAGGGCATTTTAATTTATCTTTGACTATATCACATAAAACAAAATCTTATATTAAAATGATTTTTTTCTTCTATACAAGTGATGGACGTAGCCTTGGCAACTTTGTGTGTTAAAGTGTTTGCAAAGGGAAATTTTTGTCTGCTATTTTTATTTAAAAACTGGAAATCCTCGATGTGCAGAGGGCGGGAGGGAGCAACAGTCTCCTCTGCGTTGCTTTGTGCATTATTCCACAGAATGTCTTTTGTGCACTGGGCTTCTCTATCCATACTAGTAGTTCACACTTGAAACAAAAACTGAGAAGAACGTGGCAACGATGGGATGCTGTTCTACTGTGTATTTCTGATCCTTTTCTGTATGTGGCTTCCATTTTTGTACAAACGTGGCTCTCGGGTGCATTGTGTTACCTTTTGGTGGCTCTAAAGTATTTATAAAATAAGACTCTTATTCATTATACTTTAATGTGTATATTATGGCTAAAAAAAGAAAAATAATTGGATATTATTTGGAGAATGAAGGAATTTTGTATGAGATGTTGTTCAATACAGAGTGGTTTTAAACTCAAATGAGGGAAGTTTTTCCTTTTGTGAGGTAGATGTGCGGGTGAGCCAGCTTCTAGAGCAACAACAGATCATGAATCCTGGTTAATCTTACTGCCTGGTCAGAATTGGCTATGCATGAAGGACCCATTTTTAAGGCCTGGGGAGTATATTTAAGGTAGTTTCTGGGCAAGCTTATCCTCTCCTATTGACTGAAAATAGAAACATTCAAAACGGGTCAAACCCCAAGATAATATGGTCCCAGGAAAATGCCTCTTAAGAGCTCAATCAAACACAAACCCTCATTTACAGAAACAACAAATGCTCTCCCTACCATTAGTGGGTTTTCCCCCAAAACAAGCTCTTCAGCATGGGATAAAACTCTTGAGATAGAAAGATATTTTGATTTAAAACATAATGAAAGGTTAAATAGCAAATGGGTATATGCAGAGGAAATGCTTAAGGTGTGATTTCAGCAGCTCATACTTACTTTATATATGCATTAATGGTACTGTTGGCTTGTGCAATCTTTCTCTTCCGGTTTCTCAACTAGCATTTTCAGTAGGGGTGGATCCAAGATGACGGATAACCTACTCGATAGAGAAGGTCAACAAAACATTTTTCTTCTCTTCATTCACATGGTCATTAATGCTGTGATTTCCCAGGATCTAAATGTATGTAGTTCATTAGTGAGAGTATACTACATTGCTGTCCGATAAATAAGCTAGGTTATACAGCCATACTCCTTACTGTGAACAAGTTTTTCTAGAACTGGGAAACACATCTCTGTACACCAAGAGTCTCATATCGGAACAAAGTAATATCACTCTCTTATCAAGAGATTTAGATTTAGATTGAGTTGGAAGGGACGTTGTAGGTCATCTAGTCCAACCCCATGCCCAAACAGGAGACCCTACACCATTTCTGATAAATGGCACTTCAATCTCTTCTTGAAAGTCTGAAGGGATGAAGCTCCCACTGGCCTACAGGTGCTTCCTCTCTGTGGCAGTCCCTCAGATATTGGAACACTGCTATCATGTCTCCCCTTCTCCTTCTCTTCACTAGACTAGCCAAGCCCAGTTCCTATAACCGTTCTTCATATGTTTTAGTCTCCAGTCCCCTAATTATACTGGTTGCTCTTCTCTGCACTTTTTCTAGAGCCTCAACATCTTTTTTATAGTGTAGTGACCAAAACTGGATGCAGTA
>JANHFL010002844.1:50880-67051 GCA_032468155.1 Oxyrhabdium leporinum | reverse complement strand
TAAAATAGCTGCTAGTAAAGAAAGAGAAGGAAATCCCATCATTTCCAAGCAATTTGGATTATTTCTGTGATACATTGTATCACAGAACTGAAACAATTATATATAGGTAGAACAGATTTCCATTGTTTGTTTTTAAGAAAAATAGAAAAGGATCATTACTTGTACAACTACCACTTCTATAGTCATGGTATTTATAATTGGAGAAAATTATAATATCTGTTGTTGCAAATTGTAATAGATTAATGTACACTTATCAATTTACAAGCAGTCTTATCTATATTATTTTGAAGCTTAGAAAATCTTAAGTAATCATGCTAATGGAATTAATATTTGGTTTTTCGAACCATTTTTAAATAGGAAAGAATACTGGAATTAGCATGGATAGGAAAAATATTGGTTGATAGGAGAGAACTCACCATGCCAAAAAAGAAAATATTTTGTTAACATTTCAGATTAAAGTTGAACAAGGCAGATAGGGGCATTGTCAAAAATAAACTGACTAAATTCGAATATGGCAGTGATGGTAATTAAAGGAAAGACCTCTGGGGCGCTTCTTCTCTTGCTGGACTTATTTTGCTTAATGATTAATCCAAGGTTGCCCTGAAGCTACTTTAAGACTCATTTCCATCACCACCAAACAGTAAGGCTACTGATCAGAGAAGATAAGGATTGAAATACAGAGAATTTGGACAACCAGAATTGGTTGAAAACAATTTAGAAATGTTGCAGATAAACAGAAAATTTGCATGTACAAGTAGTCTTTGAGTCCAAACAGAATTGGGACCCAAATTTCTGTTGCTAAACAAGATGGTTGTTAAGTTAGTCACATTCCATTTTATGGCATTTTCCCCCATGGTTCTTAAGCGAACCACTGTGTCAGCCTTGGAAGCCATGAAACCAAGGCCTCTGCAGGCTGCCACATAATTACACATGGGAAATAGGGAGAGGATACTTTCTCATGCTGTTAGAGGGATTGTAGTCAAAACAAAATTCTTTCTAGGAATGTCAAGGCCGTCCTGTGCAACACCTGGAAGAAGAGTGCCAAGATGGAAGAAGGAATGTTTGGTATAATCCATGATTGGGGAATGTGATTGATGATGGTTAAAAGAAGGTGGATCTGTAATTCTCTTTTGGGTGTAGAAAAAGCCTTCAGATTTAGGTTTTTCCCAGATGTGCCAACATGGTTTCTTTAATAAACTCTTACTTAGATAAACTCCTGTCTGAGTGCTGAGTGATTTATTGGAACTTGGATGGAACGCTGACAAGGGGATCACATGACCCTGGGACCCTGCAACAGTCATAAATATGAACCAGTTGCTAAGCATTTGAATTTTGATCACATGATCATGCTGTGAAGATCGTAACTGTGAAAAATGGTCATAAGTCACTTTTTTCAGTGCGGTCACTAAATGAATTGTTGTAGGACTATCTGTATAGTTTTCTGACATCCCTTTTCCCTGCTCAGTGAGGCAGCCGTTGTGATTTTTCTAAAAGTAATTAGACACAAGTACATAAGGTATTATTTATGCGCAAAGATATTTCCGCACTCCAGCTAGCACAGAACAAACGAATGAATGAATGGAGTGGAAGGAGGGGGTGGGGTGGGCAAATCAAGATTATACAACAAGCCTTGGATAAATGAACAGAATGATGAATGTTTCTGCCTGGACGGAAGGAAGTGATTCAAAATACAAGAGACCCGATGCTTTCAGCTTATATAATTACATCAACTGCTTGAACATAATCTAATTCCCTATCTTATTAGAAGACTAAGTGCAATTCTATACTTCCAGATCCAAAAAAAAGATTCCAAAGGGTTTAGTGGAGCTTATTCTTGAATAGAGGCAATCCTCGACTTGCGACCAGAATTTCCATTGGTATGCCATGTGGTTGTTAAGTGAGCTGCCTCCAATTTTAGAATCTTTTTGCCATGGTTATTAAGCAAATCACTGCAGAGGTTAAGTGAGTCATGGAGTCGTTAAGCAAAATATCCAGCTTTCCCACTGCCTTTGCTGGTCAGAAGTCGGCTGGTCAGGTTTCAAATGGGAATCTCATGGCTCCGGGATGCTGCACCCATTGCAAAGACTTGCCGGTTGCCAAGTGTCCAAATGTTGATTACATGGGGATGCTGCAATGGTCATAAGTGTGAGGACTGGTCATGAGTCACTTTTTTCAGTCTTGCTATAACTTCAAACGATTGCTATGTAAGTTGAAGATACCTATATTTAGGCAAATACCCTCTGCTTAGAATTGGGGACCAAAACATCAAAATTGCCAGCGCATTGCTACCAGCCGTTCCTGAGCCTTAAAGTTCCCCAGTTGGTCAGCAGCAAAGCTGTGTCTGGAACACACAAACCCCGAGCAGAATTAAGAGAAAAAAGTATGCATGTGGTTGACTTATTTTGGGTTTCAATACAGAGTGGGTGGCCATTTCCCACGAAATGATATTCCTGATTTTCTGCCAAGGGTTCTTAATTTCAGCAGACTCAGAAAGGGATGTGGGAAAAATATTTTCTTCCTTGCTGATGTTTTTAAACAAATGGGCTCTTGGGGGAATCTGATGCAATCCACATTATGGAATTCCAAGTCAAACTTTTGTTCTAAACTGTCTTTAAAAAAAAAAAAAAGCTCATGGAATTTAAGTGACTTTTCTCCACAGCTCTCTAGGGTTATATGTGTTGTTATATGGTGGCTTCTGGGAGAATTTCAGTGTTTCACATGTTTTACTTCTCCACTATCTGCAAACATGGCAATATTTTTGCCCGTTTCAATATTCAGGAAAAAGCCTTGGAAAGGAGCAGACGGAGAAAGATTTTCAGAGTGAAAAAAAAACAAGTTTAATACGGGTAGTCCTCGACTTACAACGGTTCATTTACTGACTGTTCAAAGTTACAAGGGCCACTAAAAAAAGGGACTTATGATTGTTTTTCATACTTATAACTGTTGCAGCAACCCCTTGGTCAAGTGATCTTTGGCAACATATTTATGACGGTTGCAATGTCCTGGAGTCACCTGATCAACTTTTGTGACTTTCTGACAAGTCAAGTCAATAGGGAAGCCAGATTCACTGAACGACTGCAATTGTGGCAAGAACGGTTGGGCAATGGGGCAAAACCCACTGAACAAATATCTCACTTAGCAACCTAAATTTTGGGCTCAGTTGTAATCGTAAGTCAAGGACTACATGTAAATACCGCAACATTCAATGGTTTAAAAAATGTATTGCTACTTTGAAATCCTTCTCCTTGTATAATTGTGGGTTGTTTAGTTCTTCAGTAAGCAGATAACCAAGGAGCGTATGATCAGTTGGATGCTATCGTGCTGCTAGGTAGCCAACTGCAAGGACTAGCAATAGCACTTAGACTTATATGCCACTTCACAGTGCTTTACAGCCCTCTCTAAGCGGTTTACAGAGTCAGCCAACAATCTGGCTCCTCATTTTACCAACCTCAGAAGGATGGAAGGCTGAGTCCACCATGATCTCATCGGGTTCAAACCGCTGGCAATGGACAGAGTCAGCCTGCAATGCTGCATTCTCACCACTGCACCACCATGGCTCTTGATCAATGGTATCACTGAAGATAAAGGAACATATCTCAAAGAGCAATGCAGATAGTCCTTGACTTACAGCCATGATTGGGACCAGAATTTCTGTTGCTAAGCTAGGTGGTTGCTAAGAGAGTTGTGTCTGATCTTATGACTTTTTTTTTGTCCCAGGGATTAAGCAGGTCCCTGCAGTTTCAAGTAAATTGTTGTTGTTGAGCAAATTCTGCTTCCCCCATTGACTTTCCTTGTTGGAAGTTGGTTGGGAAGGTCACAAGTGGCAACCAGGTGACCCCAGGATGCTGCAACCATCATAAATACATGCCAGTCACCAAACACCTGAATTCTGATCACGTGACTGTGGGGATGCTGAGATGGTAGCAAGTGCAAAGATTGGTTGGAGGTAACTTTTTTCAGGGTCATCGTAACTTTGAATGATCCCTAAACGAATGGTGTTAAGTCGAGGACTACCTGTACCTCCAGACCAAATGAACTGTAAATCAGTCAGCAGGAAGGGAAGTAGGCAGGCAGGCAGGTAGGCAGAGAAGTGGGTATAATGGTATACTTTTCCATAGCTTTCTTGGCAATCCCAAAGGTGCTTTTCCAAAAGACAACTGGACTTTCTTTCTTTTTTTCCCTTTAAAAACGTTTCACTTCTCCAAGAATCTTCTTCAGATCAATAGCGAAAGGTCTCCAAGGAAAAACAAGCCAAGAAAATCCAGCTACCTTTTGGAAAAGCACTTTTGGGACAGCCAGGACCTAGATGATGGAGAATCTCCAGAGACAACTTTCCCAGCAGTGTTCATGAGCAGTGCCAATTTTTTTTCCCAATTAAACCCTGATTTGTTCCTTGAATTAAGACCAGAGGGATGTATTAACCTTACTGATATCTAGGCCTGAACAAAAAAGTCAGTGGAGGTACTTTGAAAAGCATTTCATTAGAAATGAAATGTCTTTCCCTGTCCCTGTCTAACCCTAGACAGCCCCACTTGCTTCACGAGGGAAGAGCATGTAGATGTGCAAACAGCTGGGGACAGCTGGGGACAGCTTTCAAGGCAGCTTTGCAACCCTGGTGTAGAATGTGTCTGCTTTGATATATTGAAAAGAAATGCTTTGTCAGCGCTAACACACTTTTGAAAAGCAACTCTTTCATATTAGGCATCGCATAACCTAATATCTAATATTTTCCCCCAAAGTATTGTTTTCATGAAATGGAGAAATTGGCTATGCATTAGTACAAGGCTAAAAAAAAAAAAGGAATTAAAATGATCATGAGCATCTTTCTGGAAAAAAAAAAAGCTCTTTTTTTCAAGTCAAAGGGCAGAGGCCTTTCTGAAAGGTAGGCAGGAAGAGAAAATCAACGGAAATGTTCTCTTAGAAGCTGTGGGAAAGAGGTTTGCTGAGAAAATAACTCAATGGAATGAATTGCTGGTCAGCTGAAACAGGGAGCTCCTTCTGGGTATAAGGTGGAATTCGCTGATGGGATTCACAGCTACAAGATAATTAGTTTAGATGGTGTTAAAAGGGAATTAGGTGAAGCCCTGAAAGAGAGCCATGAGGGGTGGACAGCTAATAGCTAAATGAAAGCCAAGGGTCAGTAGAGGTAGCCAATTAGTTGTTGAGGGGCAAACAATGATCATAGCTGCCAAATGTTTTGTTGATCTCTTGTGATCTCTTGGAAGCATCTCGAAAAACAGTCCCGGAAACAAGCTATAGGGATTCCTCGACTTACCATCGCAATTGAGTCCATTTTTTTTGTGGCTAAGTGAGACATTTTATGACCTTTCTTGCCACAATTGTTAAGTGAATCACTGCAGTTGTTAAGTTAGTAACAGAGTTGTTGAGTGAATCCGGCTTTTGCCATTGACTTTGCTTGTCCGAAGGTCGCATAAGGGATCACCTGACCCCAGGTCACGGAAATGGTCGTAAGTCTGAGTCAGTTGCCAAGCATCTGAATTTTGATCACGTGATGCTGCAACTGTCGTGTGACAAACGGTCATGTCACTTTTTTCAGTGCCGTTGTAACTTCAAATGGTCACTAAATGAACTGTTGTAAGTCAAGGATTACCTGTACTTGAATATTGAGCTAATCCTACAGGGATCTTTTGAGATTCCTATATTTTCAGCAGTGACATTTCTGCAGTCTCATGGTCTAAATATCCTTCCAACATTCTTTTAATGCCATTTTAATCCCGATCCCGTTAAAGTTAATTGGGGTAAATCTCATCAAAGCAAATAAACTTAGCTTTACTTGCAAGAAAATTGTTGGGCTGAAGTGGAATATATCTTCAAAATGGACTTTTGATAGTGGGGGTTTGATATAAAAGATCTCTCCCTTCGGCGTTTTTCCTTTGTTGACGCCAGAGCCTTGTTTTTTAAAGTTCGCAGTTGTTCAGCTATCCTTTGATGTGATGCTATGCAAGCAAGGTCATTTCGATATGCGGGTCAAGGGCACGTTTCATGTCCTCCGTTCTAAAGACTGCTGAAGGGCTACTCTAAATGTCTGCTTGGACAGCCTGCATTTTCTAATGCAGCGGCTGACAGACAGTAGATTTTGGAGTGGGAAGGGTCTACAGGTAGCCCTCGACTTACAACAATTCTCTTAGTGACCGTTCAAAGTTACAATGGCTTTGAAAAATGTGACTTACCATTGTTTTTCACAGTTATGACCTTCACAACATCCCCATGGTCATGTGATCAAAATTCAGATGCTTGGCAACCGGTTCGTATTTATGACCGTTGCTGTGTCCCGAGGTCATGTGATCCCCTTTTACGACTTCTGATGAGCAAAATCAACGGGGAAGCCAGATTCGCTTAACAACCGGGTTACTAGCTTATCAATTGCAATGATTCAATTAACAACTGTGGCAAGAAAGGTCATAAAATGTGGTAAAGCTCACCTAACGAATGTCCCACTTGGCAACAGAAATTTTGGGCTCAGGTGTGGTCGTAAGTCAAGGGCTACCTATATAAGTACACTTATATTTAATATTGTTCAAGTAGCAGCTACTCAAACTACCAAAATAATCCTGGCACTTTCTGACACTGAAAGTACCTTATTCCTTCCACCGCAGGTGTCCATGGAGAGAATAAAAAGTGAAAAAGAATCACCCAATGTAAGAAAACCAACCTGTTTTTTTCAGATGGGGTTTTCTTCAGGCAGTCATAGCCCCCATCTTTTAATAACAAGTGTGCAGCAAGTTGAAAAATAAGCAGAACCCTGAGAAAGAAATAGGACAAAAATCAACTGACATTTCACATGCATTTCATAAGGAAGGAAACTAAAATTGCAATTGATTTTTTCCAAAATGGCAGGGAAATAAATCTGCAGCCTACCAGCATTGCTACATGTCTATTAAGCAGGCATTCAATCCAACAGGTGGAGGGAAGTCATTGTCAGGAAGGGCCCATTGATTTAAAAATGTTACGAGACCGAGGAACGAAACATGGCATGATGTACAAAGAAAGTCACTGTGTTATAAATGATAGGAAAAGGTTTAGTACAACCCTTTATTCGGTTGTCTCAGTATGGTACCTTTGAGACATGTTGAACCAAGAATTCCAGAGGTTTGAAAATCAAAGTCTAGGCAACATTTCTTGTCTTTCCAAATTTGATTTATTAGGTTGAGAAGAATACAACATCGAAATTGATGTGGCGGTATGACTTTTCCAACTATTTCTACATTAAATCCTGCTGCTAAAATGTTTTTAAAACTTCACAGTTATACCCTACAGATGCTTGCTTTAATTTTTCGGATGTAGTTGTTAGAAAATATCCCAATAACAACAACAACAACGTTGAAGCCAAAATCTGTATTCCTGAACACCAGGTTGATCATATAAATACCACTGTTAGAGAAGAGTAGCTAATTCACATATATCTCAATCAAGAACAATACAAGCAATTGCTTTGTCCACAATTATACAATGGAACTGTCCATAATGAAAGAATTACAGATAGGTAATTCAGGACAAGTTTTTCCATCATAAACATTTTTTAAAAAATTAAATGTAATTACTGTGGGTTCATTCCAGGTACAATAAGATATCAATGATACCTGAACTTGCATTATCCCAACAGTCTGCAAGGAATCTACTTTAAGTATAACATAGTCTGAATCTAATTATTTGATTACTGTAATCATTACTCATCTTCTAGTCTATAGTTTTGTTAAAAATTGGGTGGAAAGTAAAATCTTGATAAATGATTAACAAGAGTAAATAAATGTTGACCCTGAGAACAGAATCTCAAGCTGCAGTTACTGTAAATATTGGATGATGCACAATTCCCCTTGTTCCTTCAGTGTACTAAAAAATATTTTTCTTCCCACTACAACATTTTACTTCTGTAACAATTTACTTAAAAGAAAACTTTTTTAAAAGTTTGCTATGAAATTAGTTTAAACTCTGAAAACTCAAAGAACTGCATCTGTGTTAAGTCAAAGTCTCTCTTCTCATAAACCTACGGCGTAAATCTTAAAAAAAACCTTATAAAAGATAGCTTATAGCATTTTTGTGCAAAAGAAGTAACTTCAGAATAAGCAAGGAACAAGTCAGGAAGATGCTGGAGAGAGGATAAATCTAGTCTTGGGACTTGGGCGAATTTGTATCTATTTCTGAAAATGATAAATAAAAAGTACATAGAATTCTACCTTTGCCTGTTGCTGATAAATTTACATTTATCAGGAAAGATATGTTTTGGATTGTTGCTTTAGGTGAATTTCCAAAGTGTAATTTATAGTGCAGTTCTAAAACTGATTTTAAAACAGATAAAGAATAAAAATCAGGGGGGGGGGAATCCATTTCAGTAGAAAGATAGAACTACATAAAACACGGGCCTTCCTTCACATTTTGCATTATGGTCTAGCTGACTGTCCATTACTTCAGCCTTCAAAACTGAGCCATTGGACATCAAGGAGTTACTCTGAGCTAAAATATAAGAGTGGCGCAGAAACAACATAGAAATTCAGTTTAAAAAGTCAAGCAAACAGAACTTGGATATCAATTCATCAAATAATTGAAAGAAGTTCATAGAACATACTGTCCTGCTTGGAACAGGGTGGGGTTGGGCATATAAAAATGCATCTGCCTGAATGAGTTCCAGTTTGTGCCAGGTGGAAGGGATTCCATGAATGGTATGCCACAGTTGAAAAAAATAAAACCCTTTCTGGTCATAACCCATTTAATTTTAGATGCTAAAGGCAATCTCATAACCACCTCAACGGATGCGAGTGGCTTCTAGATCCTCAGGTGACAGAATGTGGTTGTTTAACTTCTATGACTGCTTCATCCAATTCAGCTTATCAATGCCAGGGAGAAAACTCACTGGCTGCCTTTACGCCTTTCCCCTAATCCCAGTTTGAAAAACTAAGAGGACAAAGTGGAGATTCTCAATCATCCAAGTTATGGTTGTCCCAAAGGACTTTGTTGAAACTATCATGGCAGATCTGGCACAGGCTTTCGATACCAAACCTGGCAATTGTTCAATCTTTTCTGTGGAAGCTCATTGTTTATTTGGCAGATGTTTAGTGTTTTCTCCACTTCCTTCAGATTAAAGATGCTTTGGAAAGATAATCAATCCTATCTTCTGGTGAAAATTTACACCAAGACTATTCACATTCTAGTACAACAAGCCTCTCTTCCATACACACTTTCAGCCCGTATAACCGACCGTGTTAAGGCCCCATCACCCAGTTGAGTATGGAAAAAGCCTGAGTTCATGACTAAATAGCCTGAATACCTACAGTCTGTTTTAACCTCTTATCCCAAAGGTGCTTTCCAAAAGGCAACTGGACTTCCTTGGTTTTTCCTTGAAAACATTTCACTTCTCATTCAAAAAGCTTCTTCCGTTCGGAACTGAACTGAACAGATTGTAAGTTATTCAGGCTATTTAGTCATGATCATATCTATAACTCAAGCTTTTTTCATACTTAACTGGGTGATAGGGCCTTAACACAGTTATATGGTGGGTTATACTGGCTGTAAGTTTGTATGGAGGAGACGCTTGTTGTACTAGAATGTGGATAGTCTTGGTTTCACCAGAAGACAGAATTGATTATTTTTCCAAATTAAATTAAAATTAAATTAGCAACCGTGTGGAGTCCTTGATGCTCTGAGCTTGGCTGTTTTCTTGTAGACATTTCATCACCCAACTAAGTAATATCATCAGTGCTAGAAAGGAGTAGGGTTCCAGTACTGATGAAGTTGCTAGTTGGGTAAAGAAATGTCTGCAAGACAACCACCGATCTTAGAGAGCACCAACGTTTCCACAGTTCAACCCTGAGATTTACATATTCCCTTCCATTGATATTAGCAACTCTCTTCTGACTTCTAAGAGAAATGTTTGAATGACCAGTTTCAATAACTCAGCTTTGCTAAAACCAAGTCAGTCCCCTCCATAATTGCAACAACCCAATAGGCTTGGCTGCTGTGTCTGTACTATTGCACATATATTCTTCTTGTTACAGTACTGTAGTTCCTAATCCTTCATACGATAGATGGTAGAACTAAGGAGAAATCTTCGTAACAGCGAGAACAATTAACTAGTGGAACAGCTTGCCTTCAAAAGTTGTGGCTACTTTGTCCCTGGAGGATTTTAAGAAGAGACTGGACAACCATTTGTCTGAAATGATATAGGGTCTCCTGCTTGAGCAGGGGGCTGGATTATAAGACCTCCAAGGTCCCTTCTAGCTCTATCCTGATTGAGAATTGAATTGATTGAGAAATCTGCCTTCAGCTGGCTGTCCAGAGCCCTCCCGTGTTAGTTACCATCTGACTGTACACCCTGTCCTAGTACAAATTTCACCACAGCATAAAGAGAAACTCTGCAGGCCTGTTTATCCTAGTAGCATGTGCATGGGAACGGAATGCCCATCCCCCTCTACACCAGCTTACAAAACAAACTTCCTGCTGGCCACACGGGTGAGAGTACACTGAGGCTGGCTATGGGCCAATGGAGCATGTTCATTTATGCAATGCAGAATGGAGAGTGATGACTCAGAGGGCCTGTAAGGAACAACTGTTTATCTGAGCCGCTCCCAAAGTTACTATATGTAGGTGAGCTCTGCCCAGGACTACAAGGAGTAGTCGCAGAGTAATCATAAGAGTCTGAAATGTGTAAACAGCTTCAGAGCATCTGGTGGATTTCTGTTTCTGAACATTTGGCACATGCCGCACTTTCGATGCAAAGGCATTCTGTGTCCTTCATGCGCAGGCAAACAGCATGTGGTGCTCTTCGGGAAATGGCCCACAATAAACAGAGTTTGTGTTGACAGTGAGAGGCACCGGGATTATGATTTTGTTCAGTTCATTTGTTTTAATTGTTCTAAATTAGGAACTTTATCTTTGGTTTATTGATCTAGGAAGGAAATCCTGTGGTTTACATTTCAGGTGAACTTTAACATATCCATAAAGTTTCCGTCATGCTTATGTGACACCTACAATCCCATTACAAAGGGCTGCTATCAAATATAAGGAAGGAGGGAGTCACGCAAATATAACCAACGTAACAGGAAGAAAAGTGTGTGAGAACTGTTGCTCTTGAGATTCAGGGGAAAGGGGTTCTTTTTTTCTGTTCGTCCTCATAGATCTCTCTTTTATTACAGTGTCATTGGGGTTGGTCTTCTAGTTTTGCATTACAAGGTTTTTTCTATTCATCTTATCTCAGATTTGGTTGTATCCTTAATTCTTTTCCATGCTTGTTCCATATGACATTGGCACAAAGTTGGAACGTTCCCATGATTTCTCAGGTTTTCCTAAATAGATCCCTTGTTCCTTCTAGTCTGTTGTTTTCTATTTGTCTTCACTCTGCATTCAGATACAACTCTTTATCTCTTTTCACCTGTTGTTGGATTATGTTCTTTCATTTCCCCTAGATCATTCTGGCTTTTGCCAGTTTCTTTTTCTTCCTGGCTATTTTTATGGACTTGTTTGATACCCCATATGTTGTTGCCTACTGGCACTGTTATATATTTGCTGGCTTCCAGTTTTATGCTTTTGATATGGCCAAGAGACTAAATCAATAAAAATTGTATTCTGTTCTGTTCTAGTCTATTGTAGTCCATCCCCTTTTACAGTCATTTAACTTCTTGCCACAATTCCTTGGGCTCCTGTCCACTAGGTGCAGGCCTTTGTTTCTCAATTTTACATACTTCTGGAATGGATTTTAGGTTGCACCTAATTGGGATCACGTCTTTTCTAGTCTTTTTCAGTCTTATGTCTATTTCTGCGACTAAGAACTGATGGACTGAATCAGTCATCACAATGACTGATTGTGCAATTCAGCCTAGAGCTTTTTCATTGTTGCTGCAGAAGAAGAAATTTATTTGATTTGGAGAGGTCCAGGTGTAGAACCGTCTTTTATGCTGTTGAAAGGTGTGTCACATAGCTTACTTTCTATACAGAGGTCTATCAGTCATTGTCCTGCACCACTGGAGATTCCTAATTCAAATTTTCTAATGTTTTCCATACAGGGCTCTCTCCAATGTTTACATTAAAGTTGCCAATTATGAGAACATCTGTCTTTGGTGTTTAATCATTGTAACATTTCATGGACTTCTTCAGCATCCATTGTTGGTGAATACACCTGTATGCTCATGAAACTGAATGGCTGTTCTTGTATCTTAATGAGAATTATTATGTCACTGACTGGGTGTATTTTATTATGAATGGTGTGGTGGCCTAGTGGTGAAACCGCCCACCTCCCACTCGGAAGACTGAGAGTGCAATTCTAGGTAGGGCAGATGTTTCACTCCTAGGGCTCAAAGAAAAAAAAATCTGCTGTGAATTCTGTGTGGCGTCAGGAAGGGCATCCAGCTGGTAAACGCTCAGATCCATCTAGTTGCTCCAACTCTACTCCAAATTGTGACAGGGTCACAAAGAAGGCAATCTGGGTATATCTTATTACAGTGCAGTGATATGTTTGAAGATGCTAATTGGTTACTCCATTTTTTTTTCCTATTTCATTTCCAGAATACAAGTTTGAATTCATCTGAGTGGAAATGTACCATTCTTCTTTGCTTACTTCTAGACTGACTGTCCTAATTGGTGTCATATACAAACACTACAGTACAGGTACTCGTTTAACCACCACAGTCGGGACCAGCAACGTGGTCATTAAGTGAAATGGTGGCTAAGTGAAACTGCAACTGCTTATCATCTGACTTCAGTTTCCCTAAGTTTTACAGAACTGTGAAGGCCACAAATGTGAATATTGGTTGCAATTACTGTTTCATCGCTGTCATCATTACAGTTACTAAATCAGGGCTACCTGTAAATGTGTGAATAGAGACCATCTTGTTTTTGATTATTCTAATTATACAAGGAGCAAGCCCAGATAGATTCTTTCATATCACTTGCTATTGTCTACGATTTCCACATGGATTTATTTACTCACATTGGTATATCATTATTGGAATTGGCTTCACTCTCAATGGAAATTATTCCATGAACAAAAAAAAAATACAATTTCGAATTAGATCACCGCTTTTGTTATAGAGATGGGGAAATTTGGAATTTGCATGAAGCTGTTCTTTCCACACATGTCCTAAAATTAAACCCTCTTCATTTTGGCAGCTCCTGTTTGGAAAAAGGACTAAGCATCTTTTCCAAAATACCCTGCCAAATTAAATAAAATGTATTAATAGGAAATGGATGGATTTTGTTGAAGTCAATTGGTTGAATCCTACTTAATATTCTGAATTATAGAAAAGTTCAATGAATTTACAGACTGTGTAATTCCTGGGTCTGTAAACAGGAAATGCTAATCAAGCAGTTATTTTCCTATAGGTAAAAAAAAAACCTGTCATGGCAACTGTCAAAACAAGTCAATGGATTAAGAAGAAAGAGCAAGTAAACAAATGTTTTCTGGGAATGTTTTTTTCCACATTGCCTTCAGCAAAAAATTCTGAGTTCGAGAACCTGAATACAGTAAGCCCCAACTACTACCTTGTGGTGACAAGAGGAGATAAAGCAAAATCAACATTATCCTTAAAAACGGGGTTTTTCATGAACTATCAGGATGCTGTGCTAATTTAATAGTATACTTTCAGAGTATTGCTAATATTGAATAGTTTGGAATCTATCCATTCCATTTTGCCAGTGCAACTACATTACGACTGCAGCTATTATGACTGCAATGTCATAATAATTTGCTGTGATCTGCTTCTAAATTTGTTTGTAATACAACAAATATATTAAATGCATCCATGGAGGAAAATACATCTGCATTTGGGATGTTTTAAATTGATACATTAAAATAAGAAATTGCAAATAGTTGCAATTGAATTTGGAAAATTATGACAATCGGGAGAAGTTGTGTAAATGCTTTTGCAACGCCTAAACAATTCAGGAATGTACATCCTTCATATCTGGCCAAAGAAAGTATGCCGATCGGGAAACATGAAATAGAAAGGGTATGGGAGTAGCAAAACAGCATTCCATTGCTCTCAAATAGGACATCACATCCTTGATGTTTCGTACACAGATGACTGTTGCCCTTTTAAAAACTTTGATTGCAATCTTACACATTTTTTAATAGGGCAAATCTCAGTGAATTTAATAAAACTTCCTTCTGCATAAGTATGCTTAAAATACTGATATAATAGACTTTTACTACATAGACAATAGCAAGTGTGGACTAGAATTGGAATTTAAGTAATGTAAACGTCTGTCATCTCGATTGTCAAGAGTGACCTCTGGATAAGACTAAACTCCGTAAGAAGCAGTGTTTATGTTCCTACATGAAGTCCTTCAATGACATTGTGAGAAAGCTAGTAGAAGCAAACTGTACTTCTGCAAAGAATGACTGATTTACATGTGAAACTCAGAAGAGTCCTCAGTTGAATCTCCTGTATCATTTGTTCTGTTCTACTGCAAAGGGTGGCACAATAAACAGCATAACTAGGCTTGCTAGTTCAAATTTTTTTAAAAAGGGCCAGGAAAGGTACAATGGCCGAAAATCCTTTAAGAGCCCGAGAAATATCTTGATTACGTTTTGCTGCCATCTGCAGAGATGCATCTGCTTTCTGGAACTTCACTTTCACTTGTATGGAAATAGAGGACTAAGGAGAGCATCATCCATATCTGCCCTTTCACTCTCTAAAGCACAAGATCCGTGCTGATGACTGGACTATGAGGAAAGATCTGTCATGAGGATATCAGGGAGCCATGCATAATAGTGTATACTTAAAGAGCTAAACCAGATCCAAGTTGCATAAACTCCAAATCGTTAGGCGAATCCTGTAATTTGTTGAATGTAAGCTGGAGAGTCAAAAATGGTGCTCCCTAACCAACATTTTCCTTTCTGTGAATCAGAGGACTAACACAGAGTGATCCAAACACTTTGATGCCACACAGAGGTAGGACAGTATATCCAAGCAGTAGGAGGCAGAGTTTAATATTGCTCCTGGTTTTCTTGATATTGGGTCTAACCTGAAGGGAAGATGCTATTTCGAACTGATCCTGAATTGTCATCCACCCCAATATGGTACATTTTCTTATAGATTTTGAATTTCTCCTCTTTTTAATTTATTGTGAAAAAACAATCTCAGGTCAGATGGAGAATTATTTGCAATGAGTATTTCTCTGTGATAATGTGTTAGAAAATAAAGAAGAGGATTTAGTATTTGTTAATGTTTTTCAAATCTGGAATACTGGATCATCTAATAAAAGCAGACATTCAAAACAGACTGAAAAGATTGTTTCTTTGCTTGCTTAATTACCCTAATCGGGGAGGCCTCCCAGTGTAGCTGGTTTTCAAAGGGAGTTTCAGTGGACACTGGTCCCACTGGGGAAATGCAACCTAAGGGTTTCAAGGCAATATGCTTTTGACAATCAGTTACTGCCTCCATGTCCTGCTTACAGTTAGTTACCCAGTGGGAAACTGGAGATAGAACAGATGGGTCTTGGATTAAATCTAGATAGAATCTTGAATTCTCAGAGACGTAATTTTGTAAAATGGTTATATTTTTCCATCAACTCAAATGAAAATGATTGTCAGGAGGTAAACACAGAGCAGTTGCACAATCTCTAAAGAGTAAGCATTCTCTTTGGCACAATTCAATGCCTTCCTTACAATGGTCACAGAACTACAATGGCATTCCTTTTGGGGGAGAAAGCGGTTGAAACTGTAAATTATGTTTCATTGCATTCCCCATTTTATGCTACACTTTTAGAATTGGTAACCCCACATAATTCACTGGTTATTCTGCTAATGTTTACATTTTTTTCTCTTATGTACATGTGACCCGGTTGCTTTAAATATAGCTTTAAATATTAAAAATTTTACTATGTGTAAAATGATAGTTGATTCACTGATAGCGCTAGTTTGTTTTACAATTATTGCTTATCTATATGTAACTTGTTTATATTATTAAGCTTCACTGTGTACTGAAAAGAAAGAAAGAAAGCCAGAAAGAAAAGCAAGCCAGAAAGAAAAGAAAGGCAGAAGGCAAGAAAGCAGAATGGAGGGTGGGAGAAAAGAAAGACAGAAGGCAAGAAAGCAGAATGGAGGGAGGGAGAAAAGAAAGAAAGAAAGAAAGCAGAATGGAGGGAGGAAAGAAAGAAAGAAAGAAAGAAAGAAAGAAAGAAAGGAAGGAAGGAAGGAAGGAAGGAAGGAAGGAAGGAAGGA
>JANHFL010002844.1:28167-50780 GCA_032468155.1 Oxyrhabdium leporinum | reverse complement strand
CCCATACGACACCCTAAGAGGCCTAGGAGATTTCAAGGGGGCCACTAGTGAAAAACATAATAGAGAGCCATAGCAAATGCAAGTGGGTCACCAAAGAGCAAGGTGTATTATATTTATGATGACCATATTTTCTTAGAAAAATTAAAGGAGAAATCTGAAAACGAGGCAAATTTGAAAGAGGTTCATAAGAATTAAAAATTGTTTAGATGTATGACTTTTCTTTACAAAGAAAAATTCAAGAGCAAAATCTATAAAAACTTTATAATGCATATTCTATTAAAATATCTAAAATCCTATAACATGTGAATTTATTTTAAAAGGACCATTCAATTTCCATATTTTTCACATGAATGTGACTGTGCCTCACTTGTGAGGTAGAATTTAAATGACCAAAATAAACAACAAAGGTGACTTTTTGAAAAATAAATCTAAAGGACAGCTTTCTGAAATAAAGGACTATCTCTTATAATAAAGGACGGACAGTCCAGGTGTTAATAGTACAAATACTGTCTTGCTGAAGCCATAAAATGTATCAGTTTCTCTCCCTTGGTTGTATCCTGTAATGGGATTGGATGAGGTAAAGAGGAGAAAAAGAAGGTTGGAAGGAGGTCAAGGGAAAAAGAGATTGAGAAACTTTTATTACACTTATAATATGCCTCCCATCTCACAATCAAGTAACTCTGGGCGACTTACAGTAACCAGAAATAACAATGTAGACAATTAGAAAGTTAAAAATATTAAAACATTACGAAGGATAAATGCATAAATAAATGGGATGGAAGTGGAAATTTCATCTAGGAGGGCTTAACAGCAAACCAAGTTCAGCGGGGAGGTTGCTAACCACCCCAGAGGCTCTCCTTGCAATTTGCTTTGCATCAACATGCAAAGGCTTGGCCATGGCAGACTCCTGGGCCATTTCTTAAACTTCCAGCCCTGGAATCTCCAAAGGTCTAACCAGGAATAACCCAGCTTAGCTTCCAAGGCTAGGACAGCCACTGCCTTTGAGCTGGCCATGTTTGGCTGCCTGAAAGCTGGTCCCACTCCCCAGTCCTCAGCAATCAGTCCCTGTGTATGTTTGTGTGTGTGGTGCAAGCTCCACTTCACTTGTGTGTGTGTGCCCAGTCCATTCCTTTGCAAACAGTACGTGTGTTTGTGTTATAAGCCCCACTCTATTTGTCTGCAGTTTGTGTGCCCTGATATGGATCCACATTCCTCTGAAAACTCTGTGTTTGTGTCCCATACTGTACTGTTACATACATTTAAAAAAAACGAACGTGTTCTTAGTTTAAGACCCAAGGTCTTCTGTAGGGGTGGGGGGGCTTAGAGAAGTCAAGGTGATGGCCACCATTTTGACTTTTTTGACCTGTCCCCATCAAACAGGGCACCTCTGAGGCGCAGAGCCTCGACAAAGGCCCACCCGGAGTCGTCTCGCCTAAGAATAGTATCCTAAGGACCACCAGACCACCTGCACCCGTTTCAAGGATTTATGACCCCGGCTCCATTGTCAGAAGCAAGGCAACCCCCCAGTGTCCCATCCCCCCCATTTTTCTCCTTTTATTTCAGAGTTAATCGAGGGAGGTAATTGAGAAGCGCGTCTTTAGCACCCTCTCAGAACGCCGGCGCGTCGTACCCGTGTTGGCGCATTCCACACGTTCCCGCTTCCCTAGCACGATCAGCGCCGCGGGGGGCGTGGCTTGGGCGTGGCCGTGCGGCCACAGGGCACGTCGTCGAAAGTCCCGCCCCGCCCCTCGCGTTTCCCAGCAGAGGCGACGGTTGGTTTTGCGCACCTCCCGCCGCTGCCAGCGCCGCCACCTCCTCCAACGGTCGCCCGCGCGTCGACGGGTTGTTTACTTCGCCGGCGGCTCCACCCACTCCTCCTCCTCCCGGCCCTCACGCCCGGCAATTGGCCCTCGCCGCGGCCAATCCCGGCCCTCGAGGCGGGCGCGGGGAGAGGGCGGGGTGCGTGTGTGAGGCGCCCTTCCTTGAAGAAAAAAAAAAGTTGTAAAGAGGGGGAGAAAAACATCTACCCTTCTCCACCAAAATGCCTTCCTGCCCTGCTGATTGGCCGGCCGCGAGGGAATCGCGCCCGCCGATTGGTTGCCCGAGCTGCTGCTCAATCTGCAGTGGCCGGCCTCTATGTGTATTTTTTTCTCAGTCACTCATCTTACACACACACGCACGGAGTGGCTACGGCCTCCGCCTGGCGTCTGTTCCACTGTGTGAGACGACGATTGGATGGCTCCCAAGCCCCTCCTTCCATGCCTCTTGTCTCTCAAAAACACACATACACACCTCGACGACGTTCCACTCCCCGACTCCCAACTATTAATCATTCCCGCCGTTCATTGGGCCGAAAGGCTGCCCGTCATTCTCAAAGATGCGTAAGATCCCACCCGCCAGCCAAGGGCGGGGTGGATGACGATTGGAGCCCCTGAGAAAACTCCGCCGACTCCCATTGGCTGCCGCCCCGCCCGCTCCTCCAGGGTCGGCCGCGGAGTCTCCCCGCACCGCCCCGCACCGCCCCTGGGCGGGCCCAAGCGCGGCCTCGCCTCGCCTCCCCCCTTTTTCCTCCCCGCCCGCGCGGGAGGGGGTGTGAGTCACGTGATGTTTTCGCCGTGGTGCCGCCGAGCCTGCTCGCTGGTGTGAGGAGAGAAGCGGGAGAGTCGGAGGAGCCCGGTGCGTCCGACCGGCAGCGAAGGGGTGGAAGGCGCCGGCTTGTCCGTTGCCTCGCAGGCCGGGAGCCGCTGGCTGGGCCGACGCCGAGAGTCCCGCGGGCACTCATGTCCGGCCGGGCCTGGGAGACCCTTCCCTTCTGAGGGCGGCTGCTTCCCTCGCCCGCCTGGCGTAGCGATTTGGACCCTGCCCTGGCCCCTTAAGATGGCGAGCGCGCTGATGCTTGGCCCCGGCGGGGAAGGCGGCTGCACCGCGCTGGAAGGCAAAGGCGAGGCGGTGGGCACCGCGGCCGGAGCAGCAGCAGCAGCAGCAGCAACGGGAGACGGCGGCAGCTCCAGCGGGGCGTCCAGACTGGCGGCGGCTGAGGAAGACCAGGAGCCGGCCGAGAGCGCTCCCTGCGCGCCCCCGGCTCAGCCCCCGCATCATCTCATGCTCCTGCTGAGGAAATCGCCCAGCAGCTCCCTTTGCCTCGTCCAGGAAGAAGATGCCTTGTTGCCCGGGGACCCCACCGCGCTGGGACGAGCAGGAGCCCCTGCCACCCCCCTGGGCCGGAGTGGGCCTCCAGCGACCTCTGCCCGGGGGTCTGCCCTGACGCCCCCGGCCAGCATCACCTGGGGGGACGATGTGAGGAAATGCGGCTACCTGAGGAAGCAGAAGCATGGGCACAAGCGGTACTTTGTGTTGCGGGCGGAGAGTCACCTTGGCACGGCTCGACTGGAATACTATGACAGTGAGAAGAAGTTCAAGAGTAGCTTGAGAGCGGCAGCCGCCGCGGCAGCTGGAGGGAATGTGGCCCTTTGCTGCCCGTCTCCCAAAAGGGTGATTCCTCTCTACCAGTGCTTCACTGTCAGTCGGAGGGCAGATGCCAAGCATAAACACATCATTGCCCTGTATACCAAGGATGAGTATTTTGCCATGGTGGCTGAGAACGAGCCTGAGCAAGAAGGGTGGTACCAGGCCATCAGTGAGCTCATGAGCCAAAGCAAGAGAGGGTTCTTGGAGCAGGAGGACCAGGCCGACCAGCAGCTGGATGACGATGATGAGCATTACGGAACTGCTCTTCGCCCAGGCACTGTGTTCAAAGAAGTTTGGCAAGTCAACGTGAAGCCTAAGGGTTTGGGGCAGACCAAGAATTTGACAGGGGTGTACAGGTTATGCCTTTCCAGCAAGGCCATTCACCTGGTCAAGCTCAATACTGAAGTACCTTCTGTCCATTTACAACTAATGAACATTCGGCGATGTGGGCACTCGGAAAACTTTTTTTTCATTGAAGTGGGCAGGTCAGCCTCCATTGGACCAGGTGAGCTATGGATGCAAGTAGATGATTCAGTGGTTGCCCAGAACATGCATGAGACTTTTCTAGAGACCATGAAAGCTCTAAAAGCCTTCTCTGAGTTCAGACCTCGCAGCAAGAGCCAGTCTTCTGGTGGTGGCAGCAGTACCAATCCCATTTCTTTCATAACTACTAGGAGGCATCTTGGTAATCTACCACCTAGCCAGACTGGCCTACAGAGAAGGTCCCGAACTGAAAGTGTTACAGGGGGAACTCCTCCCACTACCAAAAGCAGCAGTGCTTATCGCTTCAGAACTTCTAGTGAAGGGGAAGGGACAATGACCAGACCATTTAGATCAGTTACTGGAAGTCTGATTCATTTGAATACTGCAAGAATGAATTTGGGCCGCCAAGAAGGGAGCGGACGATATGTTAGAGCAGCATTTAGCTCTTCTTATCATACCAGGTCTGCCTCTCTACCAGTTTCTCATTTTCCTTCTACTACTAGTCCCATCAGTGTTTCTTCAGGAAGTGGGCATGGATCAGTTACTGATAACTTTGTAAGGCCTTCCAGTTCATCCGTCTGTGGGTCCCCAAGCGATGGAGGTTTCATTTCCTCAGATGAATATGGTTCTAGCCCTGGAGACTTTAGGTACTTTCGTGTGAGAAGTAACACGCCAGATTCCTTGGGCAATACTCCACCAATCAGAGAAGAAAATTGTTTAAATGAATACATGTCCATGAATAAACAGCAAATGGATAATAGTTCAAGAGATGATTACCGGGAGGCTGACAAATGCTTTAGAAAAAGAACATACTCGTTAACTAAGCCTGCTTCAGTACCAGGACAACAGAAAACAACCCAAACTGCTTTAGATGAAGATTCCTCAGGAAGCCATGGACGCCTGTCTTGTTCTGAATCACCAAGATTCAAAAATAACACTGAACCTGAGTATGAGGAATCAATTCTTGATTCTGTATGTAATCAGAGCAAGAATAAAGGCAGAGATGATGGGTACATGCCAATGATGCCAGGAGTTGCATCTTCTCTGGCAAGCAACAGTGACTACTTGCCCATGACTCCTAAAAGCACATCTGTTCCAAAACAGATTAACAGTTCCTGGTTGTCATCTCAGGCTGATTCTAAAGGATACATGATGATGTTTCCCCGAACTGTCTCCTCGCCTATACGTAATCCCTTAACTGAGTTTAATTCTAAATCTGGTCATGAAAAGTCAACAAATAATGAGTACATGGATATGTCTCCTGGAAATTCTGCTGCTCCGAAGCAACCCTCTGATCCAGATTATATGCATGCCAACATCGATTCCAAAAATTTTGGCTCATATTTCTCTCTCCCACGAAGCTTTAAGGCTCTAACCGGGGAGCATGATGAGTATGTTCCAATGTCATCACCTGGAAAATTATTGTATATTGGATCTGAAAATGGGAAAAGCATCAGCAATGAAGTTCTGGCTAATGGCCTTTCCAGATCACCCCATCTGAAAAGTTCAGAAGAAGGCCTTGTGCAGAACAGGGTTACTAGGCCTACGAGACTTCCACTCGGTACTAGAGGTAGTAACACCATACCAAGAATGTACGATCGCACAATTCCACTTGAGCCATCTAGCCCTGGTGAATATATAAATATAGATTTTGGTGAAAAAGCAAGTAACACGCCATATTCTTTATCTGCAGAAGGTTCTCCATCATCTCTTGGTTCCAGTAGTGACCATAGGCAGTCGCCGCTTTCTGACTACATGAGTGTTGATCTGGATGTCCAGTCCCCCAAAGCTGCTAAAGAACTATCTAACTCTTTGACAGACATTTCAATTTATGCAAATTCAAGTATCCCTAGAAACCTGCCCGATGCTGATTATGCTAGACTTTCATTTGGTACGGCTTGTGTTAGCACAGCATGTGGTAGGATTGATGACTACACTGAGATGACCTTCAACATGGCAGCCACACCACCTGGACCATTTGCCACTGAAAGCAAAAACGGATTAAAGATTGATAGTCCTCCTTCTATAGTTAACCGACTGTGCATTGTTGACCAATATGCTAGTCACAGGGACTTCCCTGTCTCTAATCCTGATCCTCCTGTAGTACCTAAAGTCATTCGAGCTGATCCACAAGGCAGGAGGAGGCACAGTTCTGAAACCTTTTCTTCTGCAGCCACTGTTACCACTTCTTCCTCTTTCTTTACTGACAGTAGTAAAAGGCACAGCTCGGCCTCTTTTGACAACGTGTGGTTGAAACCTGAGGAACATATTTCAGATGGCCATGAAAGCAAGATGTCCAGAGATACTTCAACTGGATTTCAGAATGGCTTAAATTATATAGCTCTGAATTTACGGGAGAATTCACTAAACTGTGAGGAGAGCCCTAATACACCAAATTGCCATCTCCCAAATGGTACTCTAAATCTGGAAAGTGGAGTATACGTAAGCATAGATTTCAGCAGATCAGACAGTTTGAAGTACAACTCTGCAAGGAAAGGTTTGTAATTTTGGCAGACACCTCCTATACTTAATGCATGTGAAGTTTCAGTATATTATTTTGAATTACAACTTTATAAAATATCATGTGTGTACCTTAACCCTTTTCATTTCCAAACCCTTTCCTTGGGTGGCATCACTATATAAGGCACTATCCCCTAAACAAAGCCCTTTCTTCTCTGCTAGACTGCAACACCCACTACCTCAACCAAATGTTGTGGGTGTTCAGTTGCAGTCAAGGACAGACTGAAAAATTCTGAGCAAAAACAACATAGACCAAAGTGTTAAATCATTACCACTAAATATAACTCTTTGACATGGTATTTTTTTTTGTTGAATTTTCCATATTACAATTGATAATACAGTAATCAGATTTAAAGTATTTGGGGAGGCATAAATCATGCTTGCACTTGTAATTCCTAAGTTTGGGTTAAAAGTTTTACATCTTTCAGTATAGTAGCAAAAAAGCAGTAGCTGTACACATTTGCAGAAATCTTCGACCCATCCATTTTAAATCCTAATGTTTTAGGTGCCTGAAATTTATTTTCTAATTAATAGTTTTAGAAAGAGATCCCTTGCAAAACAATGACATTTTCTCAGGTCTTAGAGAAGAAATGCTCCAATTTCAGTACAGTCTCCCTCTGCTTTTTTTCTTATGGCTGGTCATGTTTAACAGACTGTAGGCCAAAGTAAGATTTGTGGCGTCAGTTTTTATTATTTTAACTTTAAACTATAGTTTTATAAAAGTAATTATTACAGTGAATTAAGTTGGATTCTCTTCCCCCAAAGATTTCTGGGAATAGTAGTTTTCAGAAGAGAAAGAAAAATACAACACACCTCAGTGTGTTCTATTACATGATTCTAATTACTGTTTAAATTAAGGTCACTTAGCAACTAATGATTATTTGCATGTGTTTTCTGTACTTAGTATTTAAAAATACCAGAATGACAACTGAGTAATACATTGCTGCTGATTGTTTTACAAGAACTCTTTGACTGTCACTCCATGTACAGACATTATAAAAGTGTCCTAGAGTCCAAAATTTTGAACCGTGTATTCTGCAAACACCTTACATTTTGGGGTCGGTTTCTAAAATTGAATCCTGTGTTTGAGCTCCCATCTGTGATTATTGGTTATACTAGCTGAGAGTTGGGGGAAGGGATGAGGTGGTAGTTCAATGCTTCCTGAAGTCACCAGGTTGGGAAAGTGCTTTACAGCCTATGGAAAAGATTACATAAAAGATGAGTCAATCTGTAAGCAGGGCATTGGGATTTAGAAAAAGATGCAGCTTGTCTTGGTGTTCTTTTCTCTTGATTGACTTTGGCTAGATTCAAAGCATTGAAGTGTCCTCCCTCAGCTATTGAATTTCAGTCACGCGTGGAATGTCATCTTTTTGTAAATTAAGTGCATTCGGTTTCATTAGAATCAAAACTAGTGAGACCTCGTACTGTTTTGGTGCTGCTTTAAGAAAAGCTCAGTTTATATCTGCAAAGTGTAATTGTACCTACCAGTATATACATATATCAAGTGAAAAAATTGGCTTTCTGTATCTGACTGTGAAAATTTAAAACTACAGATTAAAGTTTTAGCGTGTTACTACCTTTTTGTCTATTGATACCTTGGTTGAAAACTTAAGAGAATGATTGCATTTGCCTGTGTTTAATTTATATATTAGTCCACACTGAGGTTTACCATGGTGATTCTTAAATATGAAAGAAATGAAAAGTTTGGGAGTGATAACAGTTGATGAGTTTGGTAGATTTTAAGATTCTGACTGTTGTTTCCTTATTGAAAAGCCATTTGTGCACATGCAGTTTATGTGTGTGAGAGTTAGCGTGTTGTAGGAAGTTGCTGCAATCCATCCCAGAATTATGAGCACTTAAGCTTATTGACTTGGTGCTCCTTATTTTCCATCTCTCCTTTGATTAATCAGCATATTTGAATAAAACCTATTCCCAGTGGTAAAAACGTGCTTTCCTACTTGGAAGTAGTTGGGAGCCTTTCAGGTCCTACAGAAGTAGAGTTTTCAAGTATCTCTGCTTAATAATTGCACCAAGTGGAACAATGAAATATAATAATGTCAGAGTGGGTGGTTTACGTCTGTCTTGTTACTATGTTCTGGCTTTATTTGTGCAACCCCACAGGTCCAACACTTTATTCTAGCATACTGTAGGAACCCAACTTTTGTGGCTACTTGTGCGTTGTTTTGTTGCGTGAACTTTGATACAAGAATAAAGTGAATAAACAATGACTAAATTAACCATGGCTCGGTACATGCTGTGAATGCAGCCTTTTTCATTTCATCCTGAGCGAAGAAAGCATGAACATCATTACACGCCTATTCAAACTTGCTTAGGCTACTTCAAGGCTGTGTCTGGGACATGCTTGTTTCTAGATGTTGTAGTCTTACTAACGATCTAACATCAGAGGTGTTTTCAGTCTTCTGTGATTAAGAGCTAATCATAAAGGTGCAGCTTATGTTTATGACACAGGCTAAATTGCTCATTTACTTTAAGCATCTCCATTGAAATTTTGTAACATTGTTTACATGTAAAATGCCACAAATTTCCCAGAAGCATGAATTATAGTGCAGGGAATCTGATTCTTTTATTCCAAGGCATCATACTTTATTACTTAGGAAGTCTGAATACAAACATTTCTGCTTAAAATTGTAAAGCAAAATGTGAGTTTTGGGTAACTTGTTGAATACACCTATTTTTCTCAGTATGTTTGCTTTAACATAATATTGCATATTGTTTCTGCACATAGAATTTGAAAGGGTTTGTTCTTCAGGATTATATACTAGTTAACACAAAAGCTTAATGAACTTTGCAAAGTTTCATTGTGAGAAGCAAGTCTCATCCGCCAGTAATTGGGCTGCACTGAAGTTCCCCTTTTTCCTGGGATCCAGACAAAATATTGCTAGCAGTTATTCTATTACTATGCCCCTCCTCCATGCTTTTTATGAATAGGAAGAGTTGATTCCTCATGCCAAACTAGGGAAGCAGAACATTATATTGTGATAAATTGAAGATGACATCTTGTGAGCAGGAGTAAACATTAGACTGAAGTGGATTGTAACAAAACACCAGTCATTTCTTACAGAAAAGTTAATTCAGGCTGTGGCAGTTTGTAGCAAAGGAGTGGAAACAGGAGTATCCAATTCAACTCTACTGTTTACTCTCCCAAGCTTGTATTTAAAGCTGCTTTTGGCAAGTGGTTTTAGGAAGAAGTGTCAAGCAACAAGTCAAGAACCTTTACCCAATTTTTTATTTCTTCTTCCAGAATGTCCCCCCGTCCCCCCCGCCAAGCTGGTTTGCTTTAACACAAACAGCTCCTGGAGTTTACTACATTAAGTCAGAGCTAAAATGATCTGGTTTTATTTTCACATAGTGTTACTTTTTTTTAAATAGTAACTCCTCAATTGTATTGTTTCAACTTAAGCAATTGGAAAACTATACCTCCCTTCCCCATAAAAATAAAAATATATCTGATCAAGGGACTTAAAATGAAAGTTTAATTTAATTTAATACAGATTTTGTTACATTTCAAAATAAATATCAAAACATTGAAAATTTTTGGAAGAAAGAATAGAGGCTAATAGTTCTAATAATGCACTTTTCAGATGTTTTATAACATTGGAATTCCAGGTTTTGGCACAATTGTTTACATATAATACACATCTGAGTTTAGTAAATTGTGTGCAGTCTTCTAAAGTGCAAGGAAAGCTGTTTCACATGCAGGTACCCTCGACTTATGATCACAATTGAGCCCCAAATTTCTGTTGCTAAGTGAGATATTTGTTATGTGAGTTTAGCCCCATTTTACAACTTTTCTTGCCATGGTTATTGAGTGAATCCTTGCAGTTGGTAAGTTGGTAACATGGTTGTTAAATGAATCTGGCTTCCCCATTGAGTTTGCTTGTCAGAAGGTCGCCAAGGGTGATCACATGACCCCAGGATATTACAACCATCATAAATACAAACCAGTTGCCAAGTGTCTGAATTTTGGGGAAGCTGCAGTGGTTATAAATGTGAAAAATCACTTTTTTCCATGCTGTTGTAACTTTGTGTCATCACTAAATAAACTTGTAAGTTGAGGACTGCCTGTAGAAGAAACTCATTATTGGAGGGCAGTTTAGATTGTAGTAAGAATGTCAGAACAAAACAAATATTGTTGACTAGTTACCTTGCTTGTAAAGATTACATTGATTGTAATCGTGAAAAGACCTCTCTTCTACTCTTGACATTGTCCTGTTTATTTGACCTGAGAAAATTCCATTCCAAAGCACCATCTGTAATAGAAATATTAGCATAGTATTTCACAGCCTGTACTCAAATAGAATGCTAAATCTCTAGTTGGTTACAGGGCTGCACCTGCCATCTACTCCCTTCAGATACTTACCTGGAGCTATGTGTGTCATGCAGACCTACCCAGCCAATATATTGCCAAAATAATCCAGTTTTTCTGATCATGACTTGCTTAGCAAATCATGGTTTAATATGGTGTGAAATGTGTATATACAGCCTGCTCTCACATGCTCAATTTAGTAATACACTTTCTGCAATGTCACTTCCTATTAGTTCCATACTCAAAAGTGTTTTTAAAAAGTCTTTTAACATCAGAAGTGCAAAGCATGGTTTCATTTTGTTTGCAGTTCTGATTTTTTTTTTGTTTCAAATTATAGTTTATCACTTTAGATACTGAACAAATGACAGACCAGAAAATACTTTGTTAAACTGAATGTATAAAAATAAGATTGTTTGCTTCCATGCATGTTGTTCACTCACAGTCTTCTAAACTTGAAGAAGTGACATATGGATATTTGACATCATGTGCCTAAAAGATGCAAGGAATTATTTTACCTGCAACTTGAAAACCATTTTAGTTGTGGAAAAAAGCACAAAAATTGTTAAATTAAAATTTTGGTTGAAACGTTGCATGTATGGTACATTGAAAGGAAAAGTGTAATTGTTGAAAGCTTGGCTTATATTTCTGTTTAAATTACTAAAACGGCATTTCTTTATTAACTTTGTTTGGTAAACACTCATTGTATCTTGCAATAGTTTAATGGAAGTATTTCAGTTTTAGTATTCTTTAAGCATGTTGTACTCATCCTAATTTATTGATTGTTCAGTGTGCAAGTCTGTCCTAACACACATACCAGAATCTGATCAATGTTGGAAGATGTAATAGCATATGCTGTTTGCTTTGAATTTATATGATTAGAGATTTTCCTATATAAGAATAGCAAACAAAAATCTCTTCAAATTGTTAACAAATTAAATGTCCAAGCTTCACTGTTGAAATTGCATTTTTGTACACTTCTTAAAGTAACTGGCACTTCAGTGCAGTCAAAAATGAGCACGAATTTGGAATTTAAGATTCTACCTGAAGGTGAAAAAAAGCACATAATAGACTTCCTAAAACATTTTAGGAAGAGAGATCTGAATAATCGCAGGAGTCTGAGAAAATAAATCTGCATGAGCCAAAGTGAACAAAAAGTGACACGTGGCTGCAGTAGTGTTGGAATGATATGTTCTCTTTCAAATATTGTGTAGACAGAAGTGTCTTACTCTGAAGTATTGTTAACATATCTCCCTGAATTTGGGGAGGCAAATGGGAAAAAATGTATAAAGTTTAGCAGCTGGTGGATTACCCAATATTGGAATCCTAGCATGCATTACTTATTTATTAAGATAAAGTATCCAGGATTTGGTTTGTTCCCAAATGCATAGTTTACTCACATTTGGGACACAAGCCAGGTCTGGTTTTGAAGCTGAAAGTTTCTAAGAGGTCTAGGGGGAGAAATATGAGATTAAAACATGGAGATTCTTGTTTTACAGTACATAATACAAAAAGGTTTTGGTTAAAAGTGAGGAAATATCTTTTAAAAACTGCACAATCTTACTATGTGGAAAGGGTTGGGGAGAGGAAGAAGAGGAGGAGGAGAAATCCTCACCACTGTTTGTCCTAAAGTTATGACTCATCCATAAACTGTTTGTATGACCCAGAGAGCTGCCTGCTCGACCCACCCTGCAAATTGCTGCTTGTTTTTTAAACTTGGGTCACGTGTAATTGTATTAGGCATCTGAAAGGCAGCCTAATGATTACTTTGGTACTGTACCTGTCAAAACAGAAACCTAAGGCTTTCTGAGATGAATTGGCTAAACTGAAGAAGGCAAAGCATCAAATCATGCCACAACTATTGGAATGGCCATCTTTCCCTTGGTGGGCTGAGTGCCTCCCGCTGTTTTGTGATAAGGATTTTTCAGCAACTGAAGCTGTAGCTAAATGCTAAAAGAAACTTCACTCAGTTTTCTACCTATTGGGCCATTGTTGAACATACAGGAACTGTTTCAGAATAGAAACAGTACTTCAAATAGATCAAATAGCTGTGTGCATAGCCTTTCATCCTTAGATCGGAGAGACAGATATGGGTAGTGACACAATAAAAAACCTAAACTAAAAGTAGAAGTTTTATGAATGGATATGGTGGGGAGAGGTGATATCAAATGTCACAGAGATGGATTTCCAGTACAAAAGGACTTTCCCTTGGGCCCAATTTCTGTTCTATATGACCACCCAAACCCCGGATATATCTATCTATCTACAATTGTTGGTAGCCAGTATATGCACCTGCAAATGTTACTTTGATTTGCGCCCCCCATCTTAATGACTGGGCATTATGCACAATTATCTGAAGTAGGAGACAACCCGTTGGAAATGATTAAACATTTTAAAAGGACAAGTTTTTGGAACAAATTATTTAAGACTTTTAGGATGTCAGTGATAGAGGTATCCCACTGTTGCTTCTATTGTTTTTGAAGGTTTCCAGTTTGATTTTTTTGCATTTGCAAATCAGATTATCCTTTCTTATACTGTCCCTCCTCCCAGGCTACAACCCCGCCCCTGACATGCTTGGGTTTTTTTGGTTTTTTTTTTACATGTAGGAAGTGTTTGATCTTTGGTAACATTCAAATATGATCCTGATTTGCTAATAGAATTATTCAACAGGATATTTGTTAACATGGGTTCAGTCCTTTGAGACAAGAAAGAATGTGGGTACATAGTGAGCCTGTTGTTAGGGGAGGACCAAATCCAAAGGGAGGAATTTTGTAATCACATAGAACTTACACAGTGGGATAGATGATTGATTTAAATACATCCAGTAAGTGGCTTTAGCATAAGTGAAGGAGAGAGCTACTGATATTTTGCAGTGGCTGGAAGAGAGGTAATGGCTGGCATAATTCTAAAAACTCAGTTCTCGCTTTTCTGCTTTTGGAAGTGGAGTTGTTGATTGGGGAGGGCAAGAGTTTCATTTTTCTCTTCTTTCCAGTCAATAATCTTTGATGTGTAGGTGTTTCACTTAACTAAGATCCCCAATTCTTGAATGATGACAAATCCCATAAATAACAAAGTTTAGGATGGTGGGCTATATACATACATACAAACCTTTTGGATGTTCTGAAGTATAAAAATACCTTACTTGCTGATGCTTTCATAAACAAGGGTAAAAGTCTTTATGGTGTTACGTTTTCGTCTAGTAGTTCCAAAGAAACATTAGTGGGGACTTTGAATAAGCTGCTTGATGATCAAACTCTTGCTAATCCTGTCCGAACAAAGTAGGCCGAACTTTGGCATTAGTAAAAAAAAGTAAGAATAAAGTAAAATTATTCTGTGTCTGATTCCTTCAGTTGTAATTTTGTTTCATTATTTTAATTCAAGTAGGTATCAGGAAAACCAGAGCACGTTGTATTAGGTATTCACCTGAATTTTAAATTACTTGTTGGGTAAATGTAATGGCACACGTCCACAATGTTAATGTGCAAATTTAAAGTCTCAGGGCTTCTTCATTTGCTATTACTTTTGTCTATTTTGTGGTCCCACCGCAAATGGTATTTTTTGCAGATATTCCAATGTATCATTGTTGCCACTTTGTTGTTTGCAGCCCATCTGTGTGATCTTCTTGAAACTAGGTGGTCAGTATTTCTTCAGCTTCTTTTGCTATCAGTTCTGGCTTTGGTCATGCGTTTGTTCTTATTACTGTTACTTTGCTTTTCACAATTAAAAGGACACATTAAAGTAATAGATTCTCCATTTTAATCTATTTTCTGAAATTATTTCAAGATGAAGTGTTAATTCTGTGGGAAAATCTGTGGGTATCAAGAGAATCTTGATTTATAATCTTGCTTGCTTGCTTTCATACAAGGGATATTGGGACAAGCCCCTCCACCTCCAGTGGAGAGCCTAATCCTATTTCTGAGTATAAATTGTACAGCAAATAACAGCATTTGGGAAATCTTAGGCTTGTGAACAGTTTGCTTGCTTGAGGGATGCCACGTTCCACCCAGGTGGTAGATTACTTTGCATGCTAAGTCATTGTGCAACAATTCACTAGAAAAAATGGGCAAGTTTTTTTTTCTCTGTTGATGTTTCTTATCTTTTTGTAGTATTGTGAAAAACCATCCAACTTAGAAAAGCTGCTGTGTGCAAACAGCTTACAGTGACCTGCATGTGCTTTAGTTTATTTTAAAAGTTGAAATTTATTAAATTAATGGATCACTTGGTTTATCTCAGTGTGAAATACTTTGAGCCATCTGAATTTCTTCTGAATTAAGTGGTGAAATTAAATCTAACACCCCCCCCCCAAACCTTTAGGAAACTCTTTTTCATGACATTCCTAGTTAATACCAAATTACAATAAGTGTATTTGCAGTTCCTTTATAACTGTGTCAAAATATTGTTAACATGCCTTTTGTGGAGCAGAACTTTATACGTCTAGACAACCTACGATCTGTTGCTTCATGCTTTGTAAATATTTGCTTATCTAAAGAGAAACAGATTGATCACGGGCAGGTAAAAATGCAGTGGGAGCGGGAGTGACTTTTTGATTTCCTGCTGGCTTCCCCATTGACTTTGCTTGTGGGAGCATCAAGAATCATAGTCACATGAACATAGCTGACTGTGGTGCTGCTGCTGCAGCCACAAGTTTACAAAAAGAACTGGCCTGAAGATTCTTGAAATTTCAATTCCTTTGGAGTAAGGAGTCCTGGATTTAAGGCACATTCTTTAAGTTAGCACATTTGAGGTAGTTCAGTTTTAAAAGTGTTGCTCTATGATGCACCATTTTGGCTAAATGAAGGTTACAAACTGACAACATTGAGAATTTTAGTAGGATATAGATTCTAAGGTATACAGTATGATAAGTTCCCAACTGATTGGACATCAATCTAGTAAAATAGATATCATACCACAGAAGTATCCATATACTCTTATTATCATCATTGAAATAAGCATGGGCTGCCTTAAAGGAAACAAATGGAGGACATCTTCTGTTAATCCTCTGGACAGCTGAGACTGTACGGATTACATGTAGAAATTCAGAAAAATAAATTTGGCCAACTTGCATGATAGTTTTGAAGAACAGGGTATGGACTGGCTTCAGTAGAATTTTTAATGGAGTTTCATAGCCGTAAATGGTCCTTGAAAGTGTATGAATGTGCCAACCAGAATTTTAGTTTGAATTCCTGTAGAAACAATGCAAAAGAAGTGTCTCGTTCTTTCCCCTCCCATTTCAGTTGCACTAAAATATTTTTGTTCTTTTCCTAGACTGATGGCATTGCCATGGAAACCATTGTGAGAAGAGCAGGCTTTCCAGCTGGTATCTCCATAATTGTGTGGTGCTTTTGGAAGCAGAGCCCATCTCCAGCCAACTCTGTTCACTTCCACCAGCACAGACGCGGACATGCATCATTGGAATGAGATTTCATTGAGGGGTGGTTGAATCTACAGTCACGCCAATCCAAATGAACTTTTGTCATGGATGAGTTTGGATGAAACAGGTTTTTTTTTTCTCTCTCCCCACCCTGCTCCCTGGCTCTCCCAGCACCATCTGTGAGACGATACGAATGCTCGAGTAGAAAAACGATAACTTCCTGCACTACTACATCTCCTGCAGCCGTTTTTTGTTTCGAGAAGTCACAGTATCGGAGAAGCTTCCTATCATGGGTTTGCTTTTCTTGTACTTGAAGTGATAGCTGAAACAATTTATCATTGGCTTAGAGTTATTATTATTATTATTATTGGCAATTATAAACCCATTTTGAGAGGATGGGAACACATGTCAAGGCGATAATCCTAAGCAAACCTATTTGTAACTCTCATTAAAATCAGTAGATCATAGTTTCAGAGCTAGAGGCCTGCAGCTAGTCTTTTGGATAGCAAAATTCCAACACACATGCACACAACACTCCCAGTTCCCCTTAACTAAAACAGTAGAGTCTGGGAGAACGCTGTTTCCATTGCCTGCCTGTTCTTGCATGCGCCATAGAGATGCTCTTGTTTACCTTCTTCCCTGTCTCCTCGAGAGAAGCTACCACCTCTCTTCCCCTTCCCACCTTGGCCAAATAGTCCTTTCTCGATTGTTCCCCTAGTGGCCCCTTGGAAAGTGACCGCTGTTGGTAGCTGCAATTGCTGGAAAGCAGGTGAACTAATTGCCAGTTGGTGGGTGGGAGCACCAAGCATGGTTCTTCTTTTCTTCTGCAAGAGAATGAGGCAAGCAGAGTTCACAGTCTTGTACTCGGTTACAAGGGAGTAAGCATCAGTGAATTTATTGGTACTTAGGCAAGCACGCATAGAATGGGGCTGTGAATGAACAGTCCTCTCTCATGCTGATTGATCCCCACTAGGTGATGGTGAGATTTCACAGCCACAAAGAGCAATTTGCTATAAACAAGAGAACTGGTACTCTCTTTTTTTTTTTTTGTTTAATTTCACTTTACGGTACAATAAATTTATGAGTCCCATATCTTTTTTTAAAAAAAATAAATCTATGTCCTCTTAAATTTAAGAGTGTTCTCAGAATATCTGGAATGTAAAATATAGAACTGAAGAATTGGTTGTATCTTGATTATAGTTAAAGCATTTTCTTATGTCCCTGTATAGTTACTTCTATGACTTTTAAATTTTGGATAAATGGGGAGTTGATTTTTTTATAAGCTGAAATGGGGAAAAAATTGCAGACTTTGCAACTGTATATTACCCTTGCGTTACAATGTTAATGTGCTGTAGAGCTTTTATAGAGAGAATCCCTTAATCTTACACTTTGATAAAAGATCCCTTTTATTTGGAGCCATTATTTTATTTTCCCCTAAAGTTAGCAAAAATGTAACTAATACTTTATTATTATTATTAATATTATGCCTAATGTGGGGAAAAGAAGACCTTTCTTACTAGGGGTGTTGTTTAAAATTGGAAATTCAAAATTATAGCGAAAGCTAGGTACATCAATCCTAGGCTTCTGTCCTTAGAAAACGTGACGCTAGGGTCGGTACATTGAGTGTGCATTAATAATTAGAAGCACTGATATTAGAAGGAGTTGAAAGCAGGACACAGATCCTCAGGTGCCACATGGCTGATATTCCTTTACCTTGAATATTGTACAAATATGAAGTGCTGCCTCATGTTTTGACATCTGATCTTTTGTAAAGCAAATTAGATCCTTTTCAGTTTTGATGTCCATCACCATGTACTGGAATCTTTTTTTGGTTTGATTTAACGTGCTTATCACCTAGGGAACTTTTGCCAAATATAGCCGATAC
This sequence comes from Oxyrhabdium leporinum, assembly GCA_032468155.1. Classification (NCBI taxonomy): domain Eukaryota; kingdom Metazoa; phylum Chordata; class Lepidosauria; order Squamata; family Cyclocoridae; genus Oxyrhabdium; species Oxyrhabdium leporinum. The sequence goes on along the minus strand of JANHFL010002844.1, from coordinate 32,729 downwards.
CGATGAATTTATGTGGAGTGCTGTAATCGGAAAGAAAAAAAAAGTTGCAGCGTTTAAAAGCACAGATGAGTTTTTGAATCTATTAAAGCAGGATTTTCAAGTTAACCAGTTGCTGCTAACTTTAAAAGTATGACCACTTTTCTAGACCGCAGTGCTATCTTGCCAGGTTCTTTTGGTTAGGATTCTGTAAATTGGCAACGCAATAGGCTAGCCCTCTCCAAAGGAGCATCCCGACCAGTTTTGTTTAGTTTGCCTATCCCAGAATCCCCAGTGATGCTAGCAGGAATTCTGAGAATCTGAACATCTCTGGAAGGGTACCAATTTGGAAGAGGCTGCAGAAGGTACTTTTTCATCTTTTAGTTGAATAAATAAAATTGGAGGTGATAGTTCAAAGAGATGAATTGTGAAAAAGATTTGATGAAAGCCACATTTGCTACATATGAATTCCCAAGACGGCCATAGAGCACTGATTTTACAAATGCTGAATCAATGGGTAACCTCACAACTACTGGTACAAAGATTAACAGGTACAGCATAATAAAATATGCAATCTTGTCTTAGTTTACAGCAACTAACTTATTCAGTATTGTGCTGGAGGACCATCTCCCAAACATATCACTCTGTGTGGGCCACCTTCCAGCCACCCGTTTGATGCTGCTGTAGAGTACAGAGAAACCAACGATGGAACAATGTTTGTCCTGTAAATTTTAATTTGATATTGGACAGTTGTCTGTACAAACTAAAAACATATATGGTTGAAATTGTTCATTATATTTGCTATTTCTGCTTCACTGATCTGTTTAAAGGTTTGAGCTGATTGATCTGGCTGTGTCTTCCATTGTAAATACTGTTACATTGTTTTTCATGGTAAAATGCAGCACATTTGCAATTTTGGGAGACTAGCTTGAAGCTCTGTATAGTGTTTATATTTATCTGAATTGGCTTTCCATAGAGCTACTTGCAGTAAATGTGTTCATGTAGCGAGTGGTTGAGTGATTCTTTAAACTCCTGACTTAAAGAGCAACATGCACCCATGTTCAGTTCATGTTGAGTGGATTTAAATCTTTAAAATGCTTTACATGTACCTCTTCAGCTAAACACTTCTGTGGGTTGTTTTGAATGCTCCAAGGATACTATTATTTATTATTCATTTAAAACTAACAAGCACGAGCACAAGTGTGATTTAAATGAAAGTATGATTTAAGGCACTTTTTAATGTATTATAGTTTAACTCCTATATAGCTCCTTCTTTCTTTAAAGCAGAGGTGTCCAGCCTTGGCCATTTAAAGACCTGTGGATGGCTGACTGGGAATTCTGGGGATCAAAGTCCAGAAGTCTTAAAGTTTCCAATGTTGGACATCCCTGCTTTAAATGGAGCATGGAGAAAACTTTAAAGCAAGGGGTCTCATTGTAAATCATTTATAGTCATTTACTTACTTCACAGAAAATGCCTTTCCAGATGTCTAAAATAATATATGAGCCAGAGGTCATGAGTGGCTTGTGATCAATTGTATCACAGTTCTGCATTTCAGGAAATGCCATCATTGTACCCAAATCCTCCCTTCCCAAGTTTCATTGCTCCAACAATATCATCCCAGGTATAAAGAAAACTGGTTCAAAGGAACATCTGAATTAAAATGGACACAAGGGAAACACTTATTTTGGGGTGTACTACCACTATTGAAATAGTAGCCCATAATCAATCAATCAATAGGAGTTGTCGGATATCTGAAAATAGTTTAAGAACTTTTCACCATTTTAGCTGGATGATTCAAGCTTTCCATATAGTTTTCATTTGTAGGACTATACATTTGATAGAGGCCATCTGCCTCACATCCCCAGAGAACTAAAACGATTAGATCCTCCTAATCATTATTAATATTCTTCAAGTGTCTTCTCCAAGGTAGTTCTGGCTATGGCCAAGTAGGAACCATGGTTTAACCCATTCAGGAGGTGCCAGCTTCTGAGAAAAGCTGTATGCTCCTTTACCTCACAACTTATGACTGGAACTGGAGATTTGGAAATTTGGGGAAACTTTCAATACCTTTTTGAATAATAGAATTCATCCTTTGAAGAGATCTTTCTCTGTGTTTCTGAAAATGTCTGCAGCTATTTGGACTCTTGACTTTAGCTCTGATCCTTGGGTTTGTGGGTTGGGGTTGGGAGAGAGATACTGTGTTACTGTGACACTCCCCAAGTCCCATAATACTTCCTGGAGCTCTTACAAAACTTCCCTCCCCCTTGAGACACTGGCGTAATCACTGGGACAAACACGATTTCCCCTTTCCCTGTTTCTTTAGCTCTGCTGGACTAAACTTAGCAGGTTTAAGGATCTTTAAGAATCTCTTAAGACCTCTGATGCCGGAAGATTGATCCGGACGTATTAAGTGCTCATCGTGGTACCTTGCCTTAATCTTGCCACAATGCTAAAGTTGGCCCTGTAGATGGAAAGCTGCAAAATAAACCAAATGTGTGCCTTACCTGGCTTGGCACACGGCTGAACCCAGATGAAGACAAAGCTGATTCTTTTCTTCCTGGAATAAATTGAATTGATAAAGGAGGATATTTGTAGCTCAGGGTTGAAATGGGGGATACTTGGTGCTTTCTGAGTTTGGTTGTTTTCTTGAAGACGTTTCATTACCCAAACTAGATAACATCATCAGCAAGAAAACAGCCAAGCTCAGAGAGCATCAAGGATTCTTCATATATTTAATCAAATACACCCTCTGTATTTTAACCCAGTTTTCGAGAGCCACCTGAAGTTATTTTCTACCCTCCAAGTCTCGAATGAGACATTTTCACTCCCGACCTATGTTGAAAAGGCAAAACCAATCTACACCCTTCAATTATTTAGAATAGCAAAACCAAAGCATTTTGTTTTTGTCTTTCCTACGGCAGAATCCTATCCCGGACAGAAGTGATCAGTAAACTTTTCCCATGAGACCACCTGGGGTATTAACCAAACATAACGATTCATATTACGCGTGTTTGCGTGTCATTCTATACAGTTAGCTTTTGAAGCATGCATTTAATTCCAGGTGCTTCTGAAATTAAAACAGGAAATATTTACAGAGCTTTTCTTTCTAATTGGACTTTGTTTTCTCTGGAGACAACAGACAAACCTTTCTCTTTCTCCCAAAGATTAAAATCGTAACCCACAGCAAAATCACTCCGTGTACTGCATGCTTTCCAGATGAAACGACTCATGCAGCCAGCTCCCCTTTCTCCCGGCCTCATGTTATAGCAGACAGCATATGTTAGGAAAGGGGGGGGGGGAGGCACTCCTGCTACGTAGCAGAAAGTCATGCAAGCAGTAAATAAACAAGGTGCATTACCCAAAGACAGATAATGGTTGCAACTTTTTTTTTTTTGAGCAGAAGTACTGAAGCGGGGGCTCTGCTTTTGAAATGACTTACTGAGCCTGAAAACGATGGTTAACACTTCTGGTTCAGAGTTTCAGTGGCCTGGCTGAGTTTCTGGCCACTTATGAGGCCCCTCTCCAGAGCAGAGGGAAAACTCCTCCAAGAGGACCAGCTGTTTGAAAGACCTTCCCCTTTAGAGGTTTCTCCCCCCCACTCCCCCCCCAATACTAACAGGAGTGGGAATTTGGTTGTTGGAGGGCAGTGAGAATGAAAAAAAATAGAATTGGATTTGACCTAGAAATGGTTCTCTGTAGAAACCTGCCATTCCAATTTCTTCCCCGTGGGGTTTTCATGAAGATTATGTAGAAGTCTCTCTTTCCAATTTCTTCAGAATTTTTTCCTCGTGGGATGGCTGCATGGATGGAAAGATAAATAAAAGAGATGGGAAGTCATATAGTTTCATGAAGAGAAGATGATGATGTGTTTTTCTTTTAAAAATGTAATTCTTGTTCCATAGCCCTGGCTGCCCACATCTCCAAATCTGAAAGTGCTCCAAAGGAAGAATTCCTTCTAGATGTACTTGATGCTGAGCTAGCCGGTCTTCTCTTAGAAGCCTAGTTGTTTCTTCCTCAGAATCATCTGAACTTCATCCTCAGACAAATAATTAACCACTTAGGGGTGGATTGGGGGATAAAGTACTAGTAAACTTAGAAGTCAGAGTAACAGAGTTGGAAGGGACCTTGGAGGTCTTCTAGTCCAACCCCCTGCAGGAAACCCTCTACCATTTAAGGCAAGTCTCTTCTTGAAAGCCTCCAGTGATGGAGCACCCACAACCTCTGAAAGCAAGCTGTTCCACTGCTTAATTGTTCTCACTGTTAGAAAATTTCACCTTAGTTCTAGGTTGCTTCTCTCCTTGATTAGTTTCCATCCATTGTTTCTTGTCCTGCCTTCTGGTGCAAGAGAACCAGGTTGAACCCCTTTTCTTTGTGGCAGCCCCTCAAATATTGGAACACTGATCATATCACCCCTAGTTTTTTTAACAGATTAATAGAGTTGGAAGGAACCTTGTGGGTCATCCAGTCCAACCCCCCCCCTGCCCAAGCAGAAGACCCTACACCATTTCTGACAGATGGCAGCCCAGTCTCTTCTTGAAAGCTTCCAGTGATGAAGCTCCCACATCTTCTGAAGGCAAGTTGTTCC
>JANHFL010002844.1:9837-23856 GCA_032468155.1 Oxyrhabdium leporinum | reverse complement strand
CTTATAAAGCTGTAAACCGCCCCGAGTCTTCGGAATGGGGCGGTATATAAATGTGAAAAATAAATAAATAAATAAATTGCTGGATGTTTTTAAGAAGGGGCTGAACAGTCACTTGCCTGAAATGGTGTAGGGTCTCCTGCTGGAGCAGGGGGCTGGACTAGAAGACCTCCAAAGTCCCTTCCAGCTCTATTGTGATTCTGATTCTGACTTCAACTCCCAGCATACGTGAGCCAGCTATTGGCTGAGATATTCTGGGAATTGAAGTCCAATGGCCAAGGTTGGAGACCACTAGCTTAAAGAAAGCAACTTTCTTGCAGGCCTGGTTGTGAAGATAAGAATCTGCAGAGGTCTCAATACAGTTTGCAGAGCTTGCTCCTGCCAGAACAGGAGAGCCTTGAGCAAATGCCTTAAAAATGACTGTGAGAATGACTGTCATTCATTGGAGAGACACAAAAGGCTTTGCCTAAGGGCCAAGTTATAAGTGCAATGTCTCCTTTCCAAGTAAGTCTTGTGGAACAACTCCTTGTTTACAAGTTGTTGTACGTCACTCTCTGGAGCCTACTTTAAATCAGTGCCCAGTTCCATTTAAGCGTATTAACTTTGCAAGATTTATTACTGGAACATGCAGGATATACTATGCAGTGTCAAGGCGTACTTTTACAGACTTAGAAGTCATTAATTATAATTGGGCAACTATTTTTGGTATTAATAAAGGAGAATACTTTTGTAGTTCAGGATTAAATGAGGGGTCCTTGGTGCTCTCTGAGCTTGTTTTCTTGCAGACATTTCGTTACCCAAACTAGGTAACATCATCACTGCTAGTAAGGAGTGTTGTTCGCTGTCAGTTTATATTCTGGTGGCTTGCCTGTCAGTGTTGGTGGGGATTTCTTTGACTGGGCTGTTTGCTATTGGCTTTTTTGGATGTTTTTTGATAGTTGGTCTGATGGAGTTAGTCTATGCTGATCAGGGTGCTGATTGCTGGTGGAGAGGTGCTGGGCTCTTTTGGTTCCTGGGCTGGGTGATTGTCTCTTTTGCATGGTCTGTAGATGTTGTTAATGTCTATGTGTCTATTGATGGCGGATTTGTCAGAGAGCCAGGCTTCTAGTAAGTCCCTGGCATTTTTGGACTTGGCTTGGTTTAGGATGGTCACATTTTCCCAATTGAAACTTAGGTTAAATCTGTCGATATGTTGTGAGATTGAAAAATTTTCATCGTGTCTTTTTACTGCTAGTTGCTGTTCGTGGATGCGTTCTGCCTGTGTGTCATCCGCAGTGGTCGTAATATTGCAGTTCTTATACTGTATGTTATAGAAGATTCCCGTTTTTCCTTCTGGTGTTGTTGGTCTGCTTATGATGCTCTGAAGGGCTTTAGTTGGCTTGTGGGCTATGCTGATTCCATGTGGTTGTTTTAGGACCAATTGGAGAGATTATCACCCAGCCCCCAAAAAGGAAACAAAGCCCCCAAAAAGGAAACAAAGACCCCAGCAGCTCTCCACCAGCAATCAGCACCCAGATCAGCATAGATTAACTCCAAGGTTAACATCAGACCAACTATCAAGTAAACAGGATCCCAATCAAGAAGCCAACAGCCAACAGCCCAGCCAAAGAGTCTCTAAGACCGCCCACCACCAACACTGACCCTAGAGCAGGAGTCTCCAACTGTGGCCACTTTAAGGCCTGTGGACTTCAACACCCAGAATTCCTCAGCCAGCATAGCACTAGAGCATAAATTGGCCGCAAACAGCACTCCTAACTAGCACTGATGAAAACAACCAAACTCAGAGAGCACCAAGGACCCCTCATATCATTGGTATTGCTTGTGTTAATTTATACATTCACGCACATACACGCCCGTAGGGCAACCTTAGTATCATTTTTGTTACATTTCCCCCCATTCAATAGCACACTCTTTTCCTTTGTATGCAAAGAGAAAGAAATGATAAGTGGACTTGATTTAAAGCCACTAAATTCACTTTTCAATATAATCACACGCCAAGATTCTTGCAGGTCCAATGGATGGATCATAACATTCTCTTCAACATTGTGACCTTAAAATATAAACATTTCATTTCTATTAAAAACATATCACATTATCCTCATGTCAGTCGATTGTGCCTTGATTGCTACATCTATATTTTGATAGTCCCATTAAAAAAAAAAGGGGAGGAAAAAGGGTACACTGCTTGGAATATAATTGAAACATACTATAATTCCATTACAGAATCCAGTATCTTAATATACAGGATCTTTCATTCCAGTATCTAATCTCTTTTATAAACAGATGCACGAGGTAAACTAATTAAGTCATAACTGTGTTTTGTAAAAGGAACAGCCTGACCTTGCTATAAATTATCACATGGGACAGAATTTTATTTTTTTCCAGTTTAAAACATAATTTCCATTTTGGAGAGAGACGTGGGAGAGGAAAAGCTTAAAATGGATTAAGAATGCTAATTATTAAATATTATACGGTGTCTTTCAGGTGCCCCAAACCACTTGCTTGCAGAAGAACTAAAACACAGATAGCCCTTGACTGACAACCACAACTGAGTCCCAAAATTCTGGTGCTAAGCAAGGTGATCGTTAAGTGAATTTTGCCCCATTCTACAACCTTTTTGGCCATGGTTGTTAAGTGAATCATGTGGTAATTAAGCAAATATGGCTTCCCCTGTTGACTTTGCTTGTTGGAAGCCAGATGGGAAGGTCACGAATGGTGATCAATGACTCCAGGACAGTGCAACCGTCATAAATACATACCACTTGCCAAGTGCCCAAATTTTGATCACATGACCACGGGGATGCTGCCATGATCGTAAGTATGGCAACTGGTCATAAGTCAACTTTTTTTAGTGCCATTGTAATGCTCAAACTGTCACTAAACAATAGTTGTAAGTCAAGGACTACCTATACTGTCCAAAGCTATTTGTCAGGGATCATCAAATAAATCGCTGCTAGAACTAAGATTCAATTATGAGCCTGCAGTGTGCTGCAGCTGCCAAAAAAGCCAATGCAATCCCAGGCTGTATTAACTGAGGGATAGAATCAAAATGCCTTGGTAAGACCACATTTGGAATATTGCATACAGGTTGGGTCACCATGATATAAAAAGTGTTGAGATGCTGGAAAGAATGCAGAGAAGAGCAACAAAGGTGAGTAGGAGGCTGGAGGCTAAAACGTATAAAGAACAGTTGCTGGAATTGGGTGTGTCTAGTTTAATCAAAAGAGGGACTGGGGTGACATAATAGCAGTGTTCCAATATCTAAGAATTTGCTATAAAGACGAGGGAGTCATCCTATTCTCCAAAGCATCTGAAGACAGGACAAGAAGCAATGGGTGGAAACTAATCAAGGAAAGAAGCAACTTTAAGAAGAGATTTCCTGACAGTTAGAACAATTATTCAGTGGAACAATTTGCCTCCAGAAGTTGTGGGTGCTCCAACGCTGGAAGTTTTTAAGAAGAGATTGGACAACAATTTGTCTGAAATTGTATAGGGTTTCTTGCCTGAGCAAGTGGTTGGACTGGAAGACCTCCAAAGTCCCTTCCAACTCTGTTATTCTGTTAAATGAGCTATGGTGGCACAGTGGTTAGAATGCAGTACTGCAGGCTACTTCTGCTGACTGCTGGCTACCTGCAATTTGGCAGTTTAAATCTCACCAGGCTCAAGGTTGACTCAGCCTTCCATCCTTCTGAGCTGGGTAAATTGAGGATCCAAATTGTTGGGGGCAATATGCTGATTCTGTAAACCACTTAGAGAGGGCTGTAAAGTGGTATATAAGCCTATGTGCTATTACTGTTGCTAAATGGAAGATGATGAACTTCCCCCATTTTGCAATAACAGTATAACAGAATAAAATGAAAGAACCCCTCCTTAAAATACCACGTGTCTCTGAAAATAAGACCTATCCTGAAAATAAAACCTAACATGTTTTACCCGTGTGTCCAATGTAAGCCCTACCCCCCCAAATAAGCTCTACTTAAGAGCCTGCGCAGCTGGCCATCCATCCATTCCCTCTGGTTGCTCACGGTGGCATGACCATAAGGAGAGGCAGGCGTGGTGGAGCCACCCCATGTGCCCCGCCAGACCATCCACACCCTGACACCTGCCTCACAGCAGCAACACCAGTGCCCATTAGCAGCAGGAGCCCACATGGCCACCAGCCCACTTCTGCTTTCTTACAGCCGCAATGGAGCAGGAGGCTGAGCAGTATGCTGGTGCTGTGGCCGTGAGACAAGGCAGGTTTCCGGGCATGGATAGCCTGGCTGTGCGGGCCCTGAGGTAAGGTGGTGAGGAGCGCAAGGGGCAATTCCACTGGCCTACCTCACGGTGGCAGCACTGATGCACCACACAGCCTCATGCCCCACTGCAAGCAAGCAGAAGTGGGCCTCCCGTACATGGGGGGGGGGAGACTTCCCAAAAATAAGCCCTAGTGCTTATTTTTGGGCCCAAAAGAAAATGTCTTTTATTTCTGGGAAACACAGGTACTTGATTTAAAAAAAACTATTTTGATTTGGTGGGACTTTGTACACATTTTATTTGTGATTTTTAAATGTCTCATTCAACAGCCTGAACTTTTGCAGTGCAATAATGGGCTGGGGAGGGAGGGAGAGATTAACAGCAGAAAAATATCCTGAATTAGAACCCATTTTCTCCAAGGAGGAGCTCCTCTCAAAAGCAAGATCCCTTATAGCTCATGTGGCTTGGTGATTCATGCAAAGAGAATGCCTACTAGGAAATTCCATACACTTTAAATAACAAAGTGGATCTGTGCATGCAAGCATCAGTGTGGGATGCAGCACCAGGAGAGGGGAAGAGGGAGAGAATCACCTTTTTAATCTGAATCTGGTTCTGCCTTGGGTATTTCACACCAGGAGCTCATCCAGAGGTGAAAAAGTTGGAGATTTGGTCACTTGTTCAAAGCAGTATCCACTATCACCCTGGCACCCCTAAGCCCACTTAAGAAATGGGAGTTACTCGCTGAGTGAGCTTTAGGAAGTGTCTTCTGCCAGCCCACTTAGACCCCAGTCAGCAACTTTGCAAACTGGAGAGGAGAAAATAACACAGCTGGGTGGTCTCAATCCCAACTCTCAAAACTGGACTGCAGCAAAGACCATCAGTGCCATCCCATGTCCTTCTTTTATCTCTATGCACCACTGAGTAAACTATGGCAGCTGAGTCATTGAAAGACCAAACAACCCCCCAACTAACCAAGTTTAATACTGAGCTTAGCACATTTTGTAAAGGCTGGCAGCCAGGTCCCCTATGGCTTTACATTGTGCAATCTCGTTTATTTTCTGAAATTTAGTTAATTTGTTGTTACGAGAAAGAAACATCGAGGTAAATGCTAGGAAAGCTGTTTCTAACACTCAGAGTGACTGGATAGCGGAGCCAACAAAGAAAAGGAATAATCACTTTCCCTCCAATTTTAAGACCCCCAGAGTCACTGATTGAGATGGGCAGCTCTAGAAATAAGACCTGACCTGAAAATAAACCCTAGCATGTATTTTACAGAAGGGAGGGAGGTGTATTCAAGCCTTGGCCAACAGCTATCAGCCTAGGTAGCTTTAAAAAGGATTCCTGGATGAACTAAGAGGTCATATTTATGACCTCTATGGTTCTCCATTAGGTCTAGGGTTCTATGAATGCCAATAGTTCCTAGATGAAAAGAAAGGAAATAATATTTGATAGAAATAAAACCCAAAATTAATACCAACTGTTACTTTTGGAATTCCACTTCACCATGTTTAAGTCTGATGGATAGAAATGACAACAACAGCAACAATAGGATTAGCGTCACTTTAAGAGGTCCAACCAGTTTTGAAGCTGCTTCTTTTTACCGGGTTTGGGAGGGGGGGGAAGAAACCCAAATACTTCCAGTCCATTCAGTGGCTCAACAATCCTGTCATTCCCTGAAGGCAAAACAAATGAAGCAACAGAAACTAAAGCCGGTAACCTCCATTGTTATATTTGCATTACCCATCATTCTATGATAGGGCTGGGCAGATTTCCAGGTCCTGAGAGTTAATTTGATTTTTACAGAACTTGCAGTCCATGTTAGCACCTTCTACACAAGATATGCTCTAAGGGTTAGAGAGTGACTCCAGGCAGCTCTCTGGTAAGCATTGGGCTGTTGTGTACATCTACACCTCCACGAATCCATGATTATTTTTTTTACATCTTTCTTTGTTTCAGCAGGATACTTCAGGAATCCTTAAGCAATCTTCAAACTTTATAGTGAAAAAAGGACCAGGGTGACATGATAGCAATCCTCCAATTCTTGAAGGGCTGCTACAAGGAAGAGGGAGCCAACTTATTTACCAAAGCACCTTTAGGCAGGACAAGAAACAATGGGTGGAAACTAACCAACGAAATTAACCACCCTAGAACTGAGAAGAAAATTCCTGACAGTTAATCGGTGGAACAAATTGCCTTTGGAAGTTATGGGTGACTCATCACTGGAGGCTTTTAAGAAGAGACTGAATAAGCCATTTATCAAAAATAATAGAGGTCTCCTGTGAGAGCAGGAGGTTGGACTAGATTTCCAAGGTCCCTTCCAGCTCTGTTACTGAAGTCACTACCACTGATTGACAGCACCCTTCCTTCTCAATTTTTCCATCTTTGCTCCAGCTAGGCAAAACCATGTTTGTGGACATGCTGCCACCTTGTGGAGAAACAAAGTCATCTTAGTTTCTTACTTTGTTCGTTCCCTGCCGTTTCTTTTTCCTGAGTATTTTATTATTCATTTTATTATTTTATTTTATTTATTTTATTATTATTTTATTATTTGTATTTTATTTTTTTACTTTATTTCTTTTCTTTTTCTTTTATTATTTCTTTCTTTCTTTTATTATTTCATTTCATTTCATTTGATTATTTTTATTTGATTATTTATTTATTTATTATTTTATTACTTTTATTCATTTGTACACTGCCTTTATTATTGTTCAAACAACCCAAGGTGGCAAACATACCCAACACATCTTCCTCCTCCTATTTTCCCCCCAACGAGAATTGTGTGAAGTGATTTGGGCTAAGAGAGAGGGACTGAGACAGGGACTGGCCCAAGGTTACCCAGTTGGTTTTCATGGCTAAGGTAGGACCAGAACTCACCATCTCCTATTGATTGGCCCCAAACCATCCAACTGGCTTTCGTGCCTAAGGCAGGACAAAAATTTACCATCTCTTGTTGATTGGCCCAAAGTCACCCAGCTGGCTTTCATGGCTAATGCCGGACTCATCATCTCCTGCATTCTTGCCTGCTGCTTTAACTACCAGACCAAACTGGCTCTCTTTGTGCAGTAGTTTTGGTATTTTATGGGTCTGAAATTCCACCTGTCCTTTCCAAAGAGTCCTTTAGTCTTCACATTATCATGCCCATAGTGCAGGTGCAGAATTGAGTCGAAGGAAGGTCAGTGTGCATAGAGGTAGTATGTGAGGCTTACAGCAGGCAGCAGCAATTAGCAAGCTTGCAATGGTAGGTGAGAATGGCCTTGGGAGATCCAGAAAAGACCCTCCCTAATTTCTTCAGCTGTAAAGGGGAGAGAGGTACTTGCACTCTAGAAAGACTGCTGTTAACCTTACAAGATAGATCAGACAGCAAACAGGACCAGATGAGTTAATTCTACTTTGTTGTAAAGCTAATAAAGAATTTTTTCCAAGTCTGAAAGTACTCCACTCCTTTACAACCTAAGAACCTAAGGAGGGTCTCCTCTGAAGCTCTTCCCCATCTACATTCCTGCTGTTTGCTAAGTTGCCTTTTTGTAGATGACCAGGTTGAGCCATCATCAGTCTCAAGTCCCTTTGTGCCTACAAGAGATCCAGCCCACCTTGAATTCTGTTGGCCCTTATCTACCACCAATTTTCTTCGACCATTAGTGCTTCAGATTCTTGTAGAGAGCTTAAGCTAACAACAAACCTTTATAATCATTTGAACTGCCTGGAATTCCTGAGATGGAGTTAGGATAATTTCCCTGCTCCAGGTTCATTTCTTCAAATAAAGCAATCAATGTTTCTTACTGTATTTCACAATTCCTTAATTCATGTTGCTGGCAACAATTTGTCTAAAAAAATGAAAGCTTGCAGCCTCACCCACTTTTATAAAGTACTAGACAATCTGTGCCCTGTTGGGTCATTGTGTCCAAGATAATTCCTTAGCTAAACAGTGAGTCAATATGACTGTAGGTGGGCAAAAAAATCAGTGGGAGCAGAAGCAGCTTCTGATTTTCTGCTGGCTTCCCCATTGACACTTTATGAGAAACTGGCAGGGAGCATTGGAAATGATCACATTTCCAGGGCTGATTGTGGCAGCATGGCAGCCCAGCAGGCTAAGCACTTAAGTGCCACAATTTTGCCAAATTTCAATCCTGTAGGAGTCATAGATTCCAGATTGGGACACATTCTGTAAATTAGCCCATTTGAGGTACATTGACTCAAAACTTGTTGCCCTAAGATGCAGTCTCACCCGACTGAAGGCTACAAACAGTCAAACAGATACGAGAGTTTTCGTAGTACAGGTCGTCCTCGACTTACAACCACAACTGAGCCCAAAATTTAGATTGCTAAGTGAAATCTTTTGTCAAGTGAGTTTTGCTCCATTTTATGACTTTTCTTGCCACTGTTAGGTGAATCATTGCAATTGTTAAGTTAGTAACACAGTCGTGAAATGAATCTGGCTTCCCCCACTGACTTTGTCAGAAGGTCGCAAAAGCAGATCACGGGACTTCCAGGACACTGCAACCATCATAAATATGAATCACTTGCCAAGCATCTGTATTTTGATCATGACGATGGGGATGTTGCAACGGTTGTGTGAAAAATGGCCATAAGTGCATTTTTTCAGTGCCGTTGTAACTTTGAATGGTCACTAAATGAACTGTTGTAAGTTGAGGACTACATGGTGATGATGATGATGATGATGAATGATGGATCTCTCTCCCCTAAAATGTTACATACAAAACCCTTCAGCCTCTATAAAGTAAAGGAATACAAATGCTGGCTTTACTTAACCAAGATTGGAGGAATCTGGTTTGATTCCTGTTTGGTATCTCTATTTGGTACCAATGTACAAACATGTATAAAATGTTCTCCATAATTACCATGCAAGATATTCATAAGAAGTTTGACTTGGGGGGCGGTTTCATTGGAAGGAACCACAATAATCATACAAAAAATGTGCTGAACAACTGATGGGCAGCAAGCTATGAATAAAAATAGTCTGCACTAGTTTTTCACTTTATTTCAGTCAAAAGGATTTTCAAAGTGTACAGTTATTTGGATAAAATACTAGACATTATGTCTGGGGAAAAGTGGATTTGGGTGTGCATTGTGTGTACATGAATAATAGTTATAAACTTTGTGCTACCTGTATACTTTGAAGGTATGGTCAGCTGAACCAACATAAATTAATGTCATTCAAATGAATGACTTTTAGTTGTTTCTTCACAAAAGACTATAAAACTGTCTTCCTGCATAAGATGCCCTTTGATCATTTGGATCTTAACTCCTACAATTCTTAATCAGCATGGCTGTTAGTGGTGTTTCCTAGCTAGAGATTAAAAGGATCTAAAAGGAAGGGATCAGTCCGGCAAGGAGGCTGATCTAATATTTCACAGAATATGAGAAAATAAAACCCTTTAAAATGATGTTTCTGCTTTTTGTTGCTCCTATGGACAAATAAAATTATGAAGAGAGTGGCGTACAATATAGACATTAATTAACAACTCTGTTTTCTTTTAAAAGGCTACATTATTATACATTTTTCAAATAAAATGTGAGCCAAACCCAGGGAAGAAAATAAAACTTTTCAAAACTCAGTAGTAGTTCGCTGGGACCGAGTATGAGTGAACGAGCGAGAGGGAAAAAAGAAAACAGATCCGTAGAAACTGTTTCCTGACTCAGAATAGTTACTCCTTTCAGTTGACCTTTCTCAGCTTTTTAATATATATATATATATTTATTTATATATTTTAATATATATATTTATATATATATAGGTTGGCTTGATTTCTTTTGGTGAAGTCAGTGAGCTTAGGCTGGCTTGTGTCTAAATGATGGAGAAGTTGGAAACTAAAAAATGTGTTTACACAATATACACATTTCATTACTTACAAAGGAAAAAATAATAAGTTTAAACATTTCATATCAAAATCTGGGAATACAGTAGGATCAATAGCACCACAATGTGGGGTTTCTTGGCACAGCACAGTCTCCTTGCAGGATTGTTTTTATGTTTGGGGGTGTGTGTGGCATCTTTGTTTTTGGGGGTCAATCTGGCAAAGAGCACATTTTCAGTCCTTATAGGAAAAGCTTGACTTCTTCAAAATCTTCCCAAGCCTTGACTATCTTTTCCATAGTTCCTTCAACTGACTCCTTTAATTAATAAATTTGTTTAGTAGCCACATTTCTAACCCACCCCGATCCCCAAAATGCAATACGTTGGTTTTGGGGTTCTCCTTCAGGGAGAGGCACTGAGATCTGCATCAACGGGAGTGTCTCTTCTTCAAACATCTTCTTCTTCTCCTTTTCCACAATAGCACCATTATTATATCTGAAGGACAGTGCATTAAAAGATTTCTCAGTTGCTGTGGTGTTTCTCTTTTAATAAAAAGTCTGATGCATTACGTCCTCTTCATGCAAACTTGGCATCGGCTGATACGGGCCCGAAGGTCGCCAGCCTTAAGAGTCTCCGACTGAGGTTTACTGGTAACAGAAATACAAAGAGGACACATCATAAATTGGTGGAAAGTAAGGGTAGAAACATCTAAGCTAGGGACGTCCGACATTGGCAACTTTTAAGACTTGTGGACTTCATCTCCTAGCACCAAAGATCCTTCACTTCAACCCTGAGTACAGATATTCTCTTCTAATTAATTTTGGGTTGGGATTTTGTTTGGCAAGTTATGAGCTGCAAGGGCGCAGTGGTTAGATTGCAGTACTGCAGGTTACTTCTGCTGACTGCCAGCTGCCTGCAATTTGGCAGTTTGAATCTCACCAGGCTCAAGGTAGACTCATCCTTCCATCCTTCCGAGGTGGGTAAAATGAGGACCCAGATTGTTGGGGGAAATATGCTGACTTTGTAAACCACTTAGACAGGGCTGAAAAGCACTGTAAAGCAGTATATAAGTCTAAGTGCTATTGCTATTGCTGTTATGTGAATCCAGTCTACATGATGAGTGGCTGCTGAGTGACTTGAAGCTACAGCTAAGAAACCAGAATTTAGAATGCTGTGTGTATCCAATGTGTGCATTAAAAAAAGGAAAGAGGCAGACTTACTTAAACATTTCTGCTATTTCAACAGTTGCCAGCCAAAAACTGTATGAATTGGCATAATAGTTGCAGGTCCCTCGGCCGTGGCACTCAATGAAGGGAGCTGAGCGGAATTCCTCAAGACAAGAGCCAGGAGAAGCCAACGCCTGTCCAGATCCTTCTGCCCCAGCACTGGTGTGCTAGAATAAACCAAATCACTGTAGGTCAATCAATGATCACCTTAAGCCAGTGTTTCTCAAGCAACTTCAAGAGATGTGGACTTCAGCTCCCAGAATTCCCCAGCGAGCATGTTGTAAACCATCCAGAACATAGATAGGTGCCAAGATGAAGAATATCTTTTGCCAGACATGTGATTTTTGATCACATGTCTGTGGGGAGGCTGCAATTGTTCTTGTGTGAAAAACAGTCATAAGTTACTTTTTTCAGTGCTGATGCAACTTTGAACAGTCATTAAATAAATGACTGTAAGTAGAGGACTACCTGTAACAACAGAATCTTGAAAGTCTGGTCATGTTTTCCCTTAAAAGTTCCTTTTAACGATCTCCCACCTCTCTCGACGTTTTTTTTTTATTTTTGCAGCGATGGTTTCCACAGGCCTCCGATTCCTATTCTAAGGTCATTTCCAAAACTCCCCACATTTTTTTAGGACAAGGTTTTCCTTTCTTCCTCATCTTTTTTTCCATTTCTCCTGGTTCTCTAGGCCTGAAAGGGACTCCTAGGATGGATGGACTTACAGGCACCTGAGTTGTTAATGTACAAACATTTAGTGAAGGCACCACATACCATCATGAACGAATATCCGATCCAGAGCGAGTTCCAGCCCTGTGGACATGAGGGGATTTGAATGGTCTGGCTGTGGACTGCTATGACCATCGCAGGAGCTTCACAGACTGTGCAACTAAAAAAGGGAGTAGGGTGAAAAGAAGGGAGAAGAAGCTGTATTAAGAGACTGAAAACGATAACAGTGGAGTAATCGTTTGGCAACTTGTTTCATCCATCGCCCAACCAGAAGTTCCAGGAAATTCTATAAGCAAGACACACATTCAGAAATGTCCTCCAATTTGCTCTTCTCATCCGTTGGTATTCAGTGATCCCCTGTCTCCAGTCAGGAAGGCTCCATTAAATCATGAAGGTTAATAGCAGCTCATAAATTATTTCTCTAAGAAATTGGTTGATAACCTCTCTTTTAAATGTGCCTAAGCTAAGACAGGAAACTGCCTTCTACTGGAGATAATTAAGAGATTGGACAGCCATTTGTCTGAAAAGGCATAGGGTCTCCTGCTTGAGCAGGGGGTTGGACTAGAAAACCTCCCAGCTCTGTTATTCTGATATTCTGATACTACTGGACTGTAGCTTTCCCAGTATTGTAACGATCAAGAATTGGAGAGATATCATTTCAACCCCAATTCTAAGCTACACCTGGTAAAGCTCCACAAATTAATTTGGGGTTAGGGAAAGACAAACACAATATTTTGATGTGTCAAGTTTAATACGCTGGAAGACCAACTTTCAGTCCTCCTAGGTTGCATTAACAGAGCTATAGAGTCAAGATCTCGTGAAGTGTTAATACCACTTTATAATTCCTTGGTAAGACCACACTTGGAACATTGCATCCAGTTTTGGTCACTATGATATAAAAAAGATGTTGAGATTCTAGAAAGAGTGCAGAGAAGAGACACAAAGATGATTGGGGGTGGGGGCGGAGGCTAAAAGATATGATGATTGATTGCAAAAACTAGGTAAATTTAGTCTAGTGAAAAGAAGGACTAGGGCTGACTTGATAGCAGTCTTCCAATATCTAGCTCCTATTCTACAAAATACCTGAAGGCAGGACAAGATGCAATGGATGGAAACTAATGAAAGAGAAAACCAACCTGGAATTAAGGAGAAATTTCCTGACAGAACAATTAACCAGTGGAACAGCTTGCTTCAAGAAGTTGTGGGTTCTCCATCCCTGGAGGTTTTCAAGAAGAGATTGGACAGCCATTTATCCGAGATTGGTATAAGGTCTCCTGCTTGAGCAGGGGTTTAGACTAGAAGACCTCCAAGGTTTCTTTCAACTCTGTTCTGTTAGATATTCTGTTATTTTGTCATTCTGTTACTCTGTTGTTATTCTGTTACCCCGTCATTCTGATAACTGGTCTTTTATTATTGAATCTTGAGTTCTATATGGAAATGTAACTGCTTTTCATATTGGAACTTAAGATCTGCCTTCAGCTTTTTAAGAATTTACCCTACCTGGAATTGGAACTTTTCCATTTGAAACCAAAAAAGGTTTTCTTTTATATATAAAGGTGTATCTTACATAAAACGTATCTTGTAGTTTTGAGAACTACTGCTGCACTGGTTTCCCATGTTCAACATCAGCATCATCATATAGAGGGATGAGAAAAACCAGGGGAGGACATGCCTGACTTTTTTTCTCCTACTAGAAACCCAGGAGTTTCTTGCTCACCGGCTAATAAAAGGTTGTATATTCTTTCCAGTTAGTGGCTCCATGCTCATTGGCATCGGCTCAGGAGTGGAAAGCCAATAAGAGTAGTCATTCCTAGATGCAAAGTTACAGACGTTGTTGATGTTGCAGAACATGAAGGGCATGGTGCTGAAACGGCGGAGACAGCTGCCAGCAGTGCCTAACAAACAAAAGATGCCATTCATAGGAATGAGATATGACACAAGTTTCCTTCCTTCCTTCCTTCCTTCCTTCCTTCCTTCCTTCCTTCCTTCCTTCCTTCCTCCTTCCTTCCTTCCTTCCTT
>JANHFL010002843.1:143011-153215 GCA_032468155.1 Oxyrhabdium leporinum | reverse complement strand
GGAAAACTGAAGTGGCCATAACTCCAAACTACAGTACACAGTGCTTAAGTTAGCAAAAGGATTCTAAGAGTCCACTGGGGACATGTGTACAAAATTATCCATAAAATACACTGCATGTATACTTGTACACCCTTGTGTTCATTCACGGCACAAGATAAAACCAACAAAAACATTACATACTGAATTTCTCTCTCTAGAACAGCAGGATCATTGTAACCAGATGTGTTTGAAATCACAAAGTATCTTTGGTTCCAGGCAGAATTATTTCTGACATCTTCTTTCAAAAGTTGCTCAACATACTCCAATTCATCATCCCACAGCTTAAATTCCTAAACATATAAAATTGAAGGAAACACAAAAACGCTGCATCAGGAAAATTATCTCATTTCCATTAGTTCTAACCTTAACTGATACAATTATAGATTTAAGAGTTAGTAAACACGCATTCTCACATAACTGTAGCAATTACAGAAACAACAACATGATTATCTTGGTACCATATCTGAGATGTCAAAACCAAATAAACCTTACCCTAAATGGCAGATATTTATTATATTACCTTGTATACCATTTATAGGGAAAAGTAGTATGGATGTGAAGTAACAACCTGATCTGTCTAAAGCACATTAATGCAATTATCAAAACACACAAAATCACTTCCCCAATATTCTGTTATAAATGACATAATGGGAGTCAGACAGCATCCATAGACATCCCTTCACTTTCTCAGCAGATAAATGAACAACTGCTGTTTTTTCCTTTTTGGGGAAAAATAAAGCAAAACAAAAACTTCAACTTTTCCTTTCATACATTTCCTGCTCAGATTAACAATGAGCAATTGTTAATAACAGCCACAGGAAAATACCTGAATGACCCATTGTCTATGTTGCCAAGCATGGTAATTCTTGGCATCCTGGTTAAGAATGTTTGCAATAAATTCGAGTTCTTGTGATGGGTCCTTCAACCACTCTACCAAAACTCGCCGGTGATGCCTAAAAAATCAAGAATGTTAAAGAATAGTAGTTAGCGCGTGTTTTGTAATTGCAATCTGGTTGCTTTGGCAACCTGCTCATACTCACAGCCATTTGCCAAGAACGTCAACCATGTGATCACCATTTGCAGTCTTCTCTGCTAGCTTCCCCAGAAAGTCAATGGCAAAGCCAGCAGAGAAGGTTGCAAGCTGCTACCAACTGGCCAAGAAGACTCCCTCTCATCTCGAGGAGCTGGCTGAAAGAACTCCCTGCCAAGCTCCATGCAAGCAGGCAGAGCTGAAATCCCTTGGCAGGGAGCTCTTTCGGCATCCCTAGAGATGAGAGGGAGCCAAAATTCAAGAAGGATTCTCAGCCCTGAATGGAGAGCTAGCATGATAGTATAAGGAGGGCCTGGGGCTTCAGAGATGGAGGAGGCCCTGGGAAGCCTGGCACAGGCTACACATGAGTGTCTCCTTGCTCAGGAGCTAAAAATCCTGCTTGGATTTTGGCAGGGAAGACTTTCAACTCCTGAACACAAAGGCAGCCTGCATCAGCCCTGTCAGGGTCTCCCCTATCACTCTGAGGCACCCCATGCTCCTTACTTGGGACTCTATCCCTTTAACAACCCGCAAATCCCTTAAGGATCACAACTGGGAGTGGTGAGTTGTGGTCATTGAACAAAGCAATCACATGACATCTTGCTTGACCAACCACTTTGCTCAATGACTGAGATTCCAGTCCCAAATAAGGTACTGATAATAAGTTGAGGACTACCTGTAATCTCTTATTATGGGAATGCTCCTGCCAGAAAAACAACTAGGAGAGAGATTTGCATAAGATGCTGAGCCTGGTTATTTTAAAGCTTAAATAGGATTTGTACATTAGTTTCTTAAATTTATTTTTTTCTCTCAGGATTCCTTCTCACTTTTAAAAGTTTTTGTTTGTGTGAGTTCTCATAGTTGATTGATGGGATTTTAATACTGTCTTATTTTTCAACATAAGCTGGAAAACCAATTTGATTTTGCATTCCCCTAGGAGAATCCTGGGAACCTAGGACCACACTTTGAGAAATGCTGCATTTGTCGGTTAGACAAACTCAGTTTATTTCAATGGTTTATGATCAAGTGTTCTGTGCCAACCCAAAAAAATATTTTATTCACTAACCAGATAAACTGAATTATGTGAATAAAGGGATTGTTAGCTCAGCAGAGGTTGAATTCTGATAATGTTTGGCAACGTGACCTGTATACCTCCACCAGAAAATATGTTTTAATTGACTCTGGATGTAAGAAACTTTCCCTTGTAATGATAGCTTTACAACAGCTCTTTCACTTGCCCAAATTATCATTTGATGTCTCAGAAATGCCTACAAACATATGCCATACCCACTAAAATTGCCTCTTCAGTTGATAAGTCACATGGCTAATAAAACCTGTTGCACAAAAAGTGTGGCAATGGTTTATAAGAGGGAACACCCAAGCATATAAAAAACACAAAGACAAATGATCTAACAAAGCACAGTGGTAGAATCACAACTGTTGCTGTTATGGATCCCCTGCTGTATTTTTCTCCTTGGCAGATGCAGCCCCTCCATCTTAGATGAGTCTGTGGTTTGTTTAAACAACCTTGTTTTGCTCCAGCAGTAACTGAGATATATTATTTCCATCACACTGTTCCAGCACAATATACAAAGCATACCAACATAATAATATCTTGTTTATTTAAAAAAAAAAAAAAAAAAACCCAAGACCACACGGGAGCATTTTCTCAGATTATTATCTCCATCAATATCATTGTACGACAAAATCCGCAACTTAAAGATCTCTTACTATAACTTTCTGTTGAACTTCTGCTTAACAGTCTCTGTGGTAACAATTCTGCACTACTAGTCAGAGGAAAAACACAAGGAATCAAATATTTACATAGATAGGAAATAACTTTCGTTATCAAAGAAGCTAAGCTTACCAGACTTGGTAATTCTTTGGCTGATCTTCAATGATAGCAGTGATGTAGTTAAGTTCCTCATTTATGTCTTTCTTCAAGGACTGCAGAAGTACCCTACGGAAATGCCTACAGGGAAAAAGAAGGGGCAGGAATTCTTGACACTGAGTTCAGCTGCTTCCCCATATTACTCTCTACTACTGTCAGTACTTCAAAATTGATCATTTCCAAATAAATAATAGTTCTGGATGGGGATCTTTTTCTTTGAGAATCAGACTCCCAAATCTGTAAGATAGGAAGATGACTACATTTCCTACATTTCAGAAATGTCCCATCAGTTCTTGCTGAACTCCCCAAATTATCAACTCGAGCCCACAATGATTAGGAATGACAGAAGTTGTAGTCTGACACCATTAAGGATCGTCTCACATTGATGAATTTCTATAATCATAATACACTTCCTAGATATGCTCTTTGACTTAAAAAATGAACTGTGTCCAATCAGTAAGAATGGGAGCCACAAATAAATACAACCCATTCAATGAAAGAAAATAACTATGCGCTAATATTTTTAATTTTCACTAACTTTGCTATTATGAGGATCATTATGCTTTTTGTGTCTTATGACTTGGCTTATGAACTGTCTAACTTGTAGATCATTTGTAACTTTGTAATGTCTATAGCATTTTGTTCACTTGCTAAACTTATTAAAAAGCTGTCCACCAACAAATCACCTACAAACCACTGAATATTTACCACGTAATATAGCTGTAGTATTATCATCATTCTTATTATATTCTTTACTCCCTCCTCTTATTGGTATTATTATGATAATAATGATTATTCTTTGAATCCTCTGAGATCTTCTGCATCGCAGACAAATTCCTTCTGTGTCTAATCACACTTGGCCAAATTTTGTGTGTGTGTGTGTGTGCGCGTGCGCATGTGTGTTTGTGTATTCATTCATTCATTCATTCATAGAGTCACTTGGGTAGATGGCACAAACAAATAAATAAAAAGTTTACAAATATCACACCAAAAGGCAACTTGTAACTAATCTGAATGGCCTCAGTATTTTAAAAATACCTTCTTTTGGAATTTCGGAACAGATCAACAACAACAAATTCTCAGGATTGCTACATACCATACTGTGTAGTTTGCAGCATTAAGTTCAATGGCATCCCCTGTTAACTTGAAAGCTCTTTCACTCCTTTCATCATGTTGCAGAACGGCCCGGAAGTAATCATATACATCTTTAACTAGGCAGAAAAATTTAGTTTGTCAAATCTGTCTTTGGCTTTCTTTGCCACATTTACTCTTACTTTTTCAGATATAAAACTGGTTTTTCATCATGCCCCACATTTAGCCAAAATTACTGGTGTCCTTAATTTTACAGTTCTTTGTATCTTTTTCCTACATCCTCTCTTTTAATATTTCCCACCAAGACTCCTGGCTCTCACCTTCATTTTCTTATACCTTCAAAATCATTTCCACTCATTCTCTTATTGCCTACTCACTTGTATCCCAGAAAACTGACAAATCAGATACTCTTACTTAAGTCCTTCTTCAAAATGGCTTCTTTTTAAACTTTAACCTAATACAGGCAGCTGGATTTGCTGACATCTATGACATACTACTTTTATTTTTTTTATCTTCTCTTCCATTCCACTGTTCTTCCATGGACAATAAACAGCCCCTTGTCCCACATCTTTACTTCAAATCACCATGAGTCCACTCAGAGCAAGGTAGGTAATATTCTAAAAAATGCATGGAACTGCAACCACAAGAGCAAATAGATATCTCCTCCTTGTGTTATGTTAGGATTCTGTTTTCTGAAAACCTCATATAAAGCAAAGTTATACAAACTGAGACATTGAAAAAAAGAGGATGTGAGGTTTCAAAATTTGTACCCCGAAGATATTGACAAATGTGCTCATTTGTTAGATTCTTATGCATTGTGTTATTCAAACATGTTTTTATCCTTGTTTCCTAGTCTATGTAAAATAAAAACATTTTCTCCACTTTTTTTACATATGTAGTTCAAATGTGTGTGGTTATCATGGCAGACAAATAGTGGAATGCATCACAGCACCATGTACTTCATTTTCATTCTTTCTTATATTGCACACAGATGTGCCCAGAATAAAAGTTTGTACTAGAGTAAAGATCCTTTACCAACTTTGGTGCAATTTACTATGTCCAGCTTTGTTTCTAGTGTTAAAAAGGTCCTTTTCCTATTGGGTAAGAAGGTTGGATGAGATTTTGATGCACATTTTGATACCACAGTAATAGCAACTGCAGATACAGAAACAAGTGGAACACACAACTAGAATAACCACACAACACATTGGTAAATGTGAAAGTGAGGGCATCAGGGTTTTGATGGGAAAATGTTTAAGTGGTTTTGGGAGGAAAAAAAATCTTGGTATGTTTCCAGACATTTGGCACCAACTGCAGAGTAACTTTCTTTTTTCCACTTAAAGTGAATTCTAGGTCAAAAATTAATACTCGCATAATAGTAAATTTGCATAAAGCATGAGAATCCTGTAATCTTCTGATGCTTTTGAGTATCACATAGTACATTTCACCAATATAATTGTTTCCTGATGCAATAATCTGCTTTTGTTGATTTCTCTGCACTTAACATTTGACTGGTGGAAAAACAACCTATCTTTCAGAACTGAGTTTTAAAGTATGACATTCATACTTCTGGGATTATTTAACAAGTAGATAGAATAACTTAATTAACTTCAACCTCATGTAATAGCTTATAATAAGCACAGTTCTAATCTTAGTTTCTTTCATGTCTTGATGATTTAATCATGTTTCATCTTTGAATTCCAACGAAAAACACATTGCAGAATACCAGATACTAATGGACCATTATGAAATCCTACAACAATTTATTCCAAAGTCAACCTCAGAGTGTTCAACTGAATTTACTCCCACTGTAGCCTGCAAAAAATTGTAATTTTAATTTACACTGTTCAGTAATGAGTCAGCCAGTACAACTCAATTAGACCACAATGGAGTATCAGTGAGAGAATTAAAAAATCAGCAGAGAAGATAACCTTAGATGGTCCATTTATTCCCTACTATTGAGAAGAAGTCTCTCAAGCGTCTTTTAAACTTACATTTTTCACTATATATTATCTGAACAACAGGATGTGGTCCATCATCTTGAGGAACTGGGTCAATATCTGCCCATTCTTTCCTGTTCCTGTAAAAAAACAATAAGTTAGCAGGTAGCAAATGCAAGAACATTTGAAGGAAATATATAGCTCAAGGATATCTCCTAAATATCAAAAACTTGTTTGTGTATGTTGTAGTATAGAATAGCTTCTTGCTGAGAATTATACTTGCAACTGGGAAAGAAGAATTTGTATGTAAAACAAATCTTTTGATACGTTTTAAGCATTCCTATTACTACGCTCTCTATAAACCTGTACAAATACAACATCATAAGGAGCTCTACCTGCCAAAACATAGGAAACACGTCTTTTCCCCAACTAGGTACCTTGCTGATAGGTTGGATTAAACAAAGAAGGCAATCTGGGACTTGTAGTCTAATACATTTGGGGAATATCAAGTTGCAGGAGGCTGGATAACAATAAAAAATCAATCCTATAAACTTGATGTAGCAATATATCCAAGAAAATTGACAGCGTGTATAGATAGTGACTTGTTATTATTGTTTATCTAATTTGTTATCTAAGTGACTCTGGGGACTCACAACAAGTAAAAACTGTCCAATAACAAGTTAAAAACCATTATACAAGCATATAAAAACTATCCAGAATCAATTTAAACAACAATTATCAGTTACACTATTTTTTATTTATACACACACACACATATATATATATCTGAAAAAAAAGAGCAAGAAACACAAAAAGTGTTCTCCACTGAAACCCAACATATTTAAGATGAAGAATTTCCAGACCAGGAAATTTATATTGGGGATGGGGATTTAAGCGTTTAAACTTCACGAAACACTATGCTTCCTCCAAGAGTATTTACTGCAGTTTTTATTTCCAACATTTATTCAAATTCAAAACATTTGAATTTCCTCCATGCTGAACAACCATCCCTAGAAATCCTAGATTTGGAATGAAATGACTGGCCGGAGAGGGAACTTAGCTTTTCCTAGACCTAGGCGGACTTGACCATTCCTTCATCTGCCCACATCTCCGAATGGGAGATTATTCATTTTATTTAGACGGCTATTAACGTTGCCCAATCCAAAGTGAAGTTCCTTGCAATGAAATTACATCTCAGTGAAGGACATTTAGCAATATGGGTGCCTTAAAACGTTGAGAATTCTCCAAATTACTAGCAAAATTAAATCCTGCATTGATGATGTTACTTGGTCGGGTAATGAAACGAGCTCAAGAGAGCACCAAGGACTTCCACCAGTTCAACCCTGAGCTACAGATATCCTCTTCCACCGAAAGGTGCTTTTCCCAAAAGGCAACTGGACTTTCTGGTTCTTCTTTGAAGACTTTTCGCTTCTCATCTCCAAAGATGCCGAAGCAGCTTCTTGGATGAGAAGCGAAACGTCTTCAAAGAAAAACCCCAAAAAGTCCAGTTGCCTTTTGGAAAAAGCACCTTTGGGGCACCCATGACCCGGGTGACTTGAGAATCTCCATAGACCTCTTCCATTGAAAGTTAAATCAGCTCAACCGAGTTCAGCGGGAAGCGGCTTCTAATCCGAGGGAAGAGCCCTTGCCTACCTGTACAGCACGTAGCCAGCGGAGTCCAAGGGTTCGCCGCACTCCAGCAGCTCTCCGTCTCCCGCGGCATCGGCTTCCGTCCCCAACCGAAGGGTGCAAACCTCCGGGCTGCCTCTGTCTTCCTCGTCCGCCATCATCGTCAACGCCTCCGCCCACCCCGGAAGAAACAAAACCTGGAGGAGCCTATGAGAAACAAAACGGCCATCCCTCCCCGCACCATAGAGTTGCAGCCGGCTGTAGGGCGGAAGTGGGCCTGGTTTCACGCGGACGCGCTTTTTGCTCCCGGCCGGTTGCGATGTTGCAAGGCTGGGCGGGAGGCTGAGCATCCGTTCTGCGCTTAGAATCGAAGGAGACTTCCCAGTGCCTTCTGCTGGCATTTCTCCCCACTGCATGCTAATCTAATCTACCAGGCGAGATGTCAGACATAGAACAGCAAAAATCGCTGTTCTTTCTGCTCCGTAAAATCTTGGTTATATCTCGACCCCGTTGGTTCGCGGATGAGTGCATCGCCCAACTATTGCGGTATCCTGCTTATACGGATCGACTGCGCAGTTAATCTTCACAGTAAATGCAGCAGGTTAAATCCCCTAAAGAAAAATTGGTGGTGGTGGTGGGGAGCTGCACATTCATTTATTCCTTTTCATTATTCCTTTTCATCACTGCCCCCTGCCAAAAGCCATCTATATTGCTAATTCCATTGTATTTTCCATGCACATGTCTGATCATAACCTGAAGTTATAAAGCTGGTATTTGGGAGTAAAATCGTTTCCCACTTGGAAGATGTGACATCATTTACCCCGTTTGTTTCCAAATTTTCTTCTGGGAAAGAGAGTTCCGGGGCACCTTGGACTCTTCAAGATGCCTGAGATAAAGTGCTATCCTAACATACACAAAACTGAAGGCACGTAAGTGCTGCCCTCATTGCTGGTCCCTATTCTGCAAAACGATTGGGCTGGCAAAGTGACAATGGCCTCTCCTAGGGTTTTCATGTAGATTATAAAAAGTAGGGAACGAGAACAAATCCCAGGGCACTCCATAAGCAGGCCTGAAAAAGTCTAGAAAATGCAAAAAGATACTATAGTGAAAGGCACAGAAGACCATTGACAGTTCTAATATGCCCAGGAGAGATGCACATTCCCATTCAGATACCAACAAGTCACCCCACAACATCATCCTGTGCCAATTCTGTATCATGCCTACATATGAAAGGTGGCTGCAAGGGTTACAGTTCAGTCATTCTTCTAGAAATATACCATGAACCTTTGCTTTGCTAAAGAAGTAACATAAAGCATAAAACTTAGTGTTGCTGCAATGTAACTTTTAAAAAGCATAACTCCTCCCTTAACCTTTCTTTCCTTTCTTTCTGTGTATATTTTGGCAGCTGAGTTGATACAGGTTACTAAAGTAGATAGCCAGTAATTAAACGCTAACAAGTTAATGCAAGATACCAGCACAAATGGAGAAAGTCAGAAAACAGAAGGTCATCTTCTGTATGGAGAACTGGCGTAAAGAACAAAGAAAGGAACGGGCTCAAATATGAAAGACAGTGTTGAGGAAGATAATTTTGGACTCACTTCTAGTCCTTTGTTTCTCTTTACCGTAACATCCACCCACCCACCCTAACATGTGTCCTAAAAGACACTCCCCGCTTCCCACTTTTCCTTTCCCTCTTTCTCCCTTTTCTTTGGCTAGGATTAATTTTGTAATCACCAACATTTTGGGTACTTACCTCTATAATTACATATCAAATCTTAGATACACATATTTGTAACTTTTTAATTAGCCAATTAAAGAAACAAAAGAGCAAAACCCGGTTTGTTTATTTGTTGTTACATACCCTATTTAATCCAAGAACATGATAGGGTATAATCTGGGTAGGTATGTAGTATGGCCATGCCTGGTAGAACAATGTTTGTTTGACTATCAGTCCCCTCAGTAAAACGAAATTAGTGGTCCAGAGCCAGTAGAGACAAGACAATCAATGCTGGATGGAAAAAGAGAATTGTATAATAAAAGCTTTCACTATGAATTTCTTCTAGGGTTGAGGCATAGCAGAACAGTTGGAAAAGATATGTCTTCTCGCAAATTCCTTTTAAAAACACGAAGAGTTATATTTTTTGTAATCTCCACGGTTAGAATGCCATCTTGCAGCGTAGAAAAACTCAAAGAAGCAGTGCAGGATCGGAAGACGTGGAGAGACCTGGCCCATAAAATCACCAAGAGTCGGACATGATTGAATGGATAACATCATCATTATCATGTTTAGAAGGGTTGAAATGACCAGTTCTGTACTTCTGCTGAGAACATTATTCTTTTGAGCTCCACTTATTTTCATTTTCATTGATTTATATATTTGTCTCTGAGATACAGGCAGGACGTGAAAATGCTTAATTCCAGTTCATTTTAATTTATAAAAGTTTCATATATCATATTGGTCTAAAAGGAATTGCTTGGACAGCTTAGAATAAAAATAATTTATTATTTATTATTTATTATTTTAAATTTGTATACCGCCCCTATTCCGCAGACTCGGGGCGGTTCACAGCAAGTATAAAACAT
>JANHFL010002843.1:132338-142911 GCA_032468155.1 Oxyrhabdium leporinum | reverse complement strand
TCTGGATAATAAATGTTAGAGGGACCACTTGGTCTAGAAGACACAAGGAATTTTCAATTGACCAGCAAGAATTCTGGGAATTCAGGTAAATTCCAAGAAGAATTGATAGTAAAAATGTTTGGGGAAAGTTTGTTAGGCAATTTGTTAGGAAAGGATGCTGTAGGGTTTATGTGAATTAATGAATAAAATATTTTTCTATAATATAAACCAAGTTAAAATGGATACAATAAACATTTATTCAAAAAGCAATGTCACAAAGGAAAAATATATAAAAATAGAAAATAGGTTTGCAGCAATAACAGTATTGAGATATCTGAACTGGTGAGGCATCAGGTTTTCAATGCAAAAAAGGTTTGAAAAAGTTTTTAAACAAAATGCTGTTTAATGAGATTCTAGTTTTCTTCATTAAATACTTTTTGGTTTGCTTGGCGAAAATACGAATTTTGAATACACAATGTAAGGAGAGGAAAAGTCAGTTTTGATATGTTTAAGAGATTAGCATTTATCATGCGTTACTGAAGCATTTGAATATCAAATGATGTTAGACTAAGATTGTTCGATAACTAAGATATGAAAATGTTGTAGTGTTTCTTATACATGACCATTTTACTACATTATCACACAACTAAACTAATCTTCTAATATCCCTCCCAAATGAGTCACTTGCTACAAAAAAAGTAGACTTAAAGTCAAATGATCTGTCACCAAACATGAACTAGTGGCCTTAGGAAACAGAGAGAAAGGCAGAAGGAATGTTCGTTGTTTTTTTTTAAAAAAAACAGTTGAATAGGTTTGCTGATTCTCATGTTGTGAATCTTTGAATTGTAAGTGACAGATTCTTACAAAGAAACCTTAAGTTTGTGGATCAAAAGGAAAATGTTGAGAGAATGAGAAATGTTGTGGTCCACCCTAGCTATTGTCAGAAGTATAATTTAGGGTTCCAGCTTGAGCTAGGGTTGTTCAAGAACAAAATCCAGAATATGAAATCCAGACAGCTGTGAGGAAAGGAGATTTATTTATTCCCAAAAGGAAAGAGGTTTGTCTGGGGGGAGAAAATGAGGTACCCTCATTTCGGTTGACCCTAGAGAAGGGGTCCATTACATCAAACAATGTGGATTCAGTTTCTTTATTTGAACAGTGAGAATTATGATTATGTTTACATTGTAATTGAGGTTTGTGTGTTTGTGTGTTTACAATTTGAAGTAAATGTTTAATTAATTATTTTGTTTGCTATGAGTTTAAAGGATTTCGAAGACTGTTAATCAATAGCTTTGGGAGAGACCTGGGCTAGTTAACAAATGATACAATATTTCTAACACAGTTATATAAGTTTATAAATTCTTCCCACATTGTACTTTGCTTGTCTGTTCAGTTTATTGGGTTGCACCCGGAAGCTAATGTCCTTTTCTGTGAATATATTCAAAGCTACACTATTCAGCCACTTGACTTCACTTGGTGTTGAGAGATCCCACTTATAATTCCAGTCCTGTGGTTGGTGCCACACAGGATTCCATGTTGTCTCATCTCCTTTTTAGTACTTACATGAGGCTGCTGGTTGAGCTTATCCATCACCATGGGTGAAGCTGACAATATCCAGTTATACTTTTCTAGTCTTGGTGACAGATCCTGAAGATGAAACTCAACTACTCTGGCCACCTATTGAAAAGGAAGGACTCACTGGAGAAGAGCCTAATGCTGGGAACGATTGAGGGCAAAAGAAGAATGGGACGACAGAGAATGAGGTGGCTGGATGGAGTCAATGAAACAGTTGGGGTGAGCTTAAATGGACTCCGGGAGATGGCAGAGGACAGGAAGGCCTGGAGGATCATTGTCCATGTGGTCGCAATGGATCGGACACGACTTTGCGACTAATAACAATAACAACAACAACAACGTTTCTGTCTTCACCTCTGAAGTATTGGGTGAAATCTGATGGAGGGGTTCTTATTCTCCCGCCATTTATGTCCAATCTGACCAGTAGATGGCAGCAACGAGCGAGAGTACAAAGTATCATTTCTGCTGACATCTTGTGGTTATAAGGAGTTTTGCAGTCGGATACAGTAGCTCCAAATAAGTTATCACCAGTGGTAGGCAATTATTTCTAATAGAAAAAAACAACGTTAAAGTTTTAAAATGTGATCTACACAATTAATTCACCTGAAGCTTCTTTTTTTTTTACTCTCAGGCGGTGTGTGAATGTGTCTGACGCAGCTCTCAGACTGCTGCATTATGCTAAAGCGAGTTGCCAAGCGCCTTGCAAACGGCTATGGAAACCGCGATCACTATTTTGTTTTTTTGTTTTTAAATGCGCTCCCAAAACGAGAAACTTGAAATCTTCCTCTAGAAGCCGGATAAATTAGCTGCCGAATTTATTATCCCCCACCTCGCCCGCCCCCTTCATTTTGACGGAGATCCTTTCGGTGGGTGTCTCCATTGAAACGAGCTTAATCCGACCAACTTTCCTTCACACGAACCCGGGAATGTCCTGTTTTCCAAAGTGGGATTCGGGGAACTCTGGAAGGTGGATCCCCGGGATTTGCTACTCCAGACCCAGATGGTCCTCCGTAAGGATGTTGTTGGGAGAGGAGCGCCGCGATCCGCTGCAGGCTTTACTGTCAACCTAAGGGAAGTAGAGGTACAAATTGAAAGTTAAAAAAAAGCGCCTCTCAACAACCAGGAAGAAGAACGGAGACTTGGGTGAGTGTTTTTATTTCCTATGGGAAGCATTGCGATAGTTTTCCTGTTGGTTTTGCACGTCTGCAAAAGGCATGAAAAGGCGCCTGTAGATCTTAAAAAGAGAGACTGTCCTTATTCGGTTTACTTTTGGTCTCCAGTTCTGCGACGCAATGAGGCATTTGCAGTTGGAAAGGAACGAACAAAAGAGCCAAAAGATTACAAATAAAAAGGGGGAAATGTAACGTTAACTCTTCTTAACTAAAAATACCAATTTAACGTTGCAGCTCCGCCTCTCACATACGGGAGAAAGGAAAAACGTGGGGCCTATTTTAGCACAAGCGGCTTCAACTATTTCCCCCTTTCTTTTAATTTCTAAACTCTTGTTTATCTCCCTATAGTAAAAGCTTTTACAATAGCAATAGTTTAAAACGTCTGTTTGTTCTAAGCTTTTGTTTTAATGCTTCTTCAGTATTATTGAAAGAGAGAAGCAGAGGCGACTTTTTTTCTTTTCTTTTTGAAAAGGCAAAGTTGTTTCTGGAAGTTATTTCTGTTTTCTGTTCAGACCAATCCTTCCCCTTTCAAGGAAAAAACCTTACAAACCTTGATACAATATTAGTGCTAATATTACCCTTAACACTTCTGGGAGAGATTCGATAATTGTCTTGTTATACTTCCATCAGGCCATAGAAATTTCATGTGTGTGCTTTGCTTTAAAAAAGCAAATTATAGATGCCTCAGATGAGTTCCTACAATTATGCAAATTTTGTAATGCAAATGAATGTGAACTTGCATATATTTATTATGTAGCATTATTGTATCTATAGAACAAAGCATATTACTTCTGTTCACTGCCTCAAAGATTTACAGTAATTACTGGATACATTATTTTCTGCAGAAGGACAAAATTTCTTAGCTATATTCCATATGTGAAATCTTATTCTATCCTATTTTATATTTCCATATAATAAGGAGCGCTGATAACAATTAAACATAGGTGTGTATCCAGTTTCCTTTTGGTATAATGTGACCTTATTCACTGTATTGCTGTTTCCAAGGTCTCCCACTACAGATAGTCCTCGACTTACAACCATTTCATTTAGTGACCTGACCGTTCAAAGTTACAGTGGCACTGAAAAAAATGACTTACGACCATTTTTAACATGATCATTGCAGCATCCCCATGGTCACGTGATCCAAATTCAGTTGCTTGGCAACTGGCTTATATTTATGATGGTTGCAGTGTCCTTGGGTCATGCGATCACCTTTTGCGACCTTATGACAAATCAAGTCAATGGGGGAGCCAGATTCACTTAACAGCCATGTTACTAACTTAACAACTTAAGTGATTCACTTATCAAATGTGGCAAGAAAAGTCCTAAAATGGGGCAAAACTCACCTGTTTCGCTTAAAACAGAAATGTTAGGCTCAATTGTGATCGTAAAATGAGGACTGTCTATATATGTTGAATCAAAACTGCAATCATATAGAGCCAGCAAAATCCATATCATCCTTGTTACAGATGAATGGAAATATAATGTAGAACAGCAGTTCTCAATTTGTGGCTGGTAGTCCACTAGTACTTTGCTGGTAAATACCTTCAAATTAAATTAAATTAAATTTTAAATTATTGCAATCTCACGGGCTTGTCCTCCTAATATTCCAGAGATTTGGCAGTCTCAAAAACTTTGGGCCTTAAAAAAATAATTTGTATTTAATATTGGGGTCCTGTGGATTCCGCCTGGAGAGGGACACATGTGCCGTAGTACCCACACTCAGTGTTGCTAACTCTTGCTTTATGTGGGCCTCAAAAGTTTTTGATGGGGATGTGATCAGCCACATAACATCGGGAAGACTGGGAACTGCTTCCTAACACATGTGCCAAGAAGAACATGCTTCTGAACTGTATCTTTTCATTTAGCAGGTGCATTCATTTTAAGGAATCCTTGATTGAGAAGACTATAGAAATACAAGATCAAGGATCGACTCAGATTTCTTCCCCCACCAATGATGACAATGGAGAAGAACAAGGATTTCTAGAGAAAATAGAGGTGGATCACTTATTGGGCATGTTAAGGATTCCTGAGCCCCCAAACCTGAAGATTTTGTGTGCCTGATCATAAGGCATGAAAAGAATTAAGAAGAAAAGATTTTGGGCATCTTGCTTCTGCTTTATGGCTTTCTTTTTTCTCCTGATCACTTTCCAGGTACCAAAGATGCTTGGGATGGAGCTGGGAATATATTCAGAAATACCCTCAAAAGAGGAAGGAATAGCTGTGTAATGTAAAGTTTTAGGAGAGAGAATGGGGATACTGCTGTATCACCTTTGGGGGTCAGCCTGGTGGTAAGGGTTTAATTATGTGCTCAATGCTCCCAAATCTGTGTTTTTTTTTCTACTGCTAGGTTTTCACCCATAGATAATACAGGTAGTCCTTGATTTATGACCATTTATTTAGTGGCTGTTTGAAAGCACTGAAAAAAGTGACGACCATTTTTCACACTTACGACTGTTGCAGCATCCCCATGGTCACATGATCCATATTTGGAAGCTTGGCAACTAGTTCATATTTATGACGGTTGCAGTGTCCCGGGGTCATGTCATCACCTTTTGTGACCTTCTGATAAGCAAAGTCAATGGGGAAGCCAGATTCACTTAACAACCATGTTACTAACTTCACAACTGCAGTGATTTGCCTAACAACTGTGGCAAGAAAGTTTGTAAAACGGTGCAAAATTCACTTATCAACTGTCTCACTTAGCAACAGTAATTTTGGGCTCAATTATGGTCGTAAGTTGAGGAATACCTGTATGCGCAAAAAGTAGAAAATGCAGGGCAAATCATTTTCCTTGAGTAAAAGACATCCTCCTTGAGTAAAAGACATCCTCATTCTCATTATTCTGGTCCTGCTATCATGAATTATTCTAATGTATAATGTCACAGTTTGGTTCCTCTGGCAAGGCTGTGAGCTGATGCAGTTAAAAAGAGAAGCCAGATCAGAGGTAACTCTTGTCACAGGTCAAAATTCCTCCTCATGCAGCAGCCCCCAACCTTTTGGGCACCAGGGACCGGTTCTGTGGAGAACGGTTTTTCTGTGGACCGGAAGGGGTGTGGTTTCGTGTGCTGCCTGCATCCCATAGATGTGGCTTTGCTTGTTTGCACAGCCCGGTTTCTGGCATGCCATAGATCGGTGCCAGTCCAGGGACCGGGGGTTGGGGATCCCTGTCCTGTGGAAAACTATTTTTTTTCATGTGAAGTGGTATAATGAAATCAAAGTTACGATCTGCTGTTTGTAGGCTTGAATACAAATGAGATGGGGATAGCAGACTTCCTGGCTTCTACCGTAGTACCTTCAGTCCTCTAGAAATGTTACACCAAGGATGGGGAATCTGGAGAGTAGGATAGGTCATGGTATACAGACAAGGAGAATTCCTAAAAACTAGAAGGATACAAGCATCTTAGATGTTTTTGAATAAAGCTGTTTTCTGTAAGTTTGGTTGCTTGGTTATTTATTTTATAGTTTGTATAGCTTGCCCCGCACAACAGCCTTAAAATTATAAATGGAACAAAAGAATAAACAAAAATACAAAAAAACCTCAGCAGCAACAAGAAATCAGCCCTCTCCCAATGGCAGCAAAATTTTGGTAGAGTTCAATAGAAAGCCTGATTAAATAAAATTGTCTTTTAAAGATTTTCTGGAAACCACGACGAAGGGAGCTTCACAGACTAGAGAATGATAGTCTGATATGACTAATATATGAACAGAGTAAGTTAACAGTCCAGAAATAATATGCTTATCATAGCCTCACTGAGTACATGTTAGAACTCTGTGTGTGTGTGTGTGTGTGTGTGTGTGTTGGAGGAGGGGGTTGGACCTTCTGAGTTAATGATAACTCACTGTGACTGCCTGGCCTCATCCCTGCAGTCTTGTTGGTAAAATTTCAGAAGTGGTTTGCCATTGTCTGGGCTGAGAGAGAGGGGGACTGGCCCAAGATCACCTAGTTGCCTTTGTATTTAAGGCAGAACCAGAATTCACAGTCTCCCAGTTTCTAGCCTACTACGTTAAATCACTTCACCAAATTAGCTTTTGTTAGAAAGTCTAAGCCCATTTAAAACCAGTATGAGTCTATACCCTCTTAAAGATATTTCATGCCTTATTTCTTAAGCCTTTGATAATTCTTATTTTTTCTTTGCTTTCAAAAGGTGGTTGTGGAACTGGGCAAGTCTGAACAGTTGACCTCAAAAAACTCAGTTTCACAAAACGATGCTTTCAGAGAAGATGAGTTGCAGAAATACCCTCCTCTGTTTTTTAAAAGGCCAAAACTTGACCACAGTGCAGGGAAAAAATTGCACAGAGGCACATATCCCGTCTTGCTCTGGTGGTCTCCACTCACGGGAGAATCTGGACGGCAGACTCAGTGTGGCGAGGATGTTTGCTTCTTTACCATCAACAGGACCTACCAACACAACCCTATGACTAAAGCCTTTCTTTTTTACGGTAAGGGACTGGCTAAAGTTTTGGGAAGGTGATTGAGTAATCTCTTGTTCCACCATTTCTTGTGTAATTTACGTATTTATTTGCGTATGCAGAAAAAAAAGTGGAACCAACTGGGAATATGATAGTTTATATTACAGGTATCCCTTGACTTATTATTACAATTAGGGCAGGATTTCTGGTCATAAGTCATTGTGGTGATTAGAGGAAGGACCAATGTCGTTAGATCTGAGCTTATGAGATTTTTTGCATGTGGTTCTAAGTGCAAAACCATTCTTCTGAGTGGGTATTTTTTGTCAGAAATTAATTAAAAAATGCTGGAAACTGGCACGAAACATAAATCATGGTACACTGCAACCAATCATAAATGCGAGCCAGCTGCCAAGTGCCCGAAATAGGGTCATGTGTTCTTGGGAGGGTGCATGGTTTCTTACAATGGCCAGAAGTGCTTTATGGGTTGTACACTACCGCTTCCTGGCCCATCTTAATTTCAAGTGGCTGTTAAGCAACTAATTGTAAATCAAGGACTACCTGTACAGATACTTCCTTTCTGAATAATCAGCATTTCATGGCCACTAAACATGCTAAGTCCTGATTGGATTATTTCCAGATTTCTTCCTCCTCTTAGTTTTTTCTTTTCCCAGAAAAATGGATTTTTGTTCTACTTCAAATCTGTCATTCTGATGCAATTTCCAATTTTCTAAAACAGTGGTACCTTGGTACTCAGCTGTTTTGAAACTCATCGAATTTGGTACTCAACCCATTTTGATGCAAATATTATGTCCCGGTACTCATTTGTTTGTTTGGTACTTGACACACAAGCTAGAACTTGTTAATGTTGGCTGCCTTGTGATTCACTATATTATTCCTTATAGGAAAATTTGTTTGGTACACATTGTTTTTGAAACTCATCGCGCCTCCTGGAACCAATTAACAATGAGTACCAAGGTACCACTGTATTAGTGTGAATCGTACAACTGGAGAACATCTGCATTATTGGCGATGACCACATTACTTTGACATAATAACTATTTATATTATTGAAGAAAGTGCAACTAAGTCCATTGAATTTAATTAAAAGGAATATGTTATATTTTTCAACATCTAGGTACTGATTTCAGCATACACAGCTTACCTCTGCCCCGTGCAGACTACCATGACTGGGCTGTTTTTCACGAGGAGTCCCCCAAAAACAACTACAAGCTTTTCCAGCCTCCTGCCATCACTTTGTTCAACCACACAGCCACTTTTAGCCGCCACTCACACCTTCCGCTTACCACCCAGTACCTTGACAGTATTGAGGCCTTGAGGTCCCTGAGGTACACAGTTTCTCTGCAGAAAAAGAACAGCTTGAGGAAGAGACTTGCGCCGCTGGTCTATGTACAATCTGATTGTGACCCTCCCTCTGACAGAGACAGCTACGTAAAGGAGCTGATGGCTCACATTGAAATTGATTCCTACGGGGCTTGTTTGCAGAATAGAGACCTTCCAGACCATCTCCGAAATCCATCCTCCATGGACAGCGATAGTTTTTACAAAATACTCGCTCAGTATAAATTCGTCCTGGCTTTTGAGAATTCCGTCTGTGAAGATTATATCACTGAAAAACTCTGGAGGCCGCTAAAGCTGGGAGTCGTGCCTGTTTATTATGGCTCTCCCACTATTCAAGACTGGCTTCCAAGCAACAAGAGTGCCGTTCTCGTCACAGATTTTCCACACCCAAAGGACTTGGCTCAGTATATCAAAGGTTTGGATGCAGATGACAAGGAATATGTGGCCTATCTTGAATGGAAGTTGAAAGGTGACATTTCCAACAGGCAACTGCTTGCTGTTATTAAAGAACGCACGTGGGGAGTGCAGGATGTCATGAAAGACAACTACATAGATGCCTTTGAGTGCATGGTGTGCACCAGGGTATGGGAAAATATCAGGAGACAAGCAAAGGTAAGCATAAATATGTCTCTCCTTAGGGACTTGTCGTCATTAAATCAACAGCTGTATTTTGATCCTCAAGCAGAATCAATGTAGCAGAGGCAAACAAATACTGCAGAATTACAGAGTTCTTACAGAAAGAAGATGTGGCTTCGAGAGAGGTCCATGACTCATTCTGTGGTCCATAAATGTAGAAAGTAGTTAGAGCACATTGACTTCAATAGCACTATCTCAATAGCACTTAGATTTACATACAGGGGTGGGCTGCTACGGGTTTGCCCCAGTTCGGGCAAACCCATACCTAACTGGTAGCTAATTTTATAGTGGGTTCGGCAAACTGGTAAATCCCACCCTTGGCTGGCCTCGCCCATCCTGCCCCATCCCTCCCAGGAGTCCCCATGTGGTCCTTTTTGGATCCCAGGTAAGTGCAGAGCCTGCACGGAGGCTTGGGGAGGGCACAAAACGGGCCTCCCGGAGGCTCTGGAAGGCTGGAAATTGGCCCACCTGCAGAGGGCCTGCAGAGCCTGGGAGGCCGTTTTCGCCCTCCCAGAGGCTCGAGGAATACATACAGCTTCACAGCCCCCTCTAATCGGTTTGCAGAGTCAGCACATTGCCCCCAACAATCTGGGTCTTCATTTTGCCCACCTCAGAAGGATGGAAGGGTGAGTCAACCTTGAGCCTGGTGAGATTCAAACTGCCAAATTGCAGTCAGCCGGCAGTCAGCAGAAGTACCCTACAGTACTGCACTCTTAATCACTGTGCCATCGCAACTTCATCTTACTTTCAGGTCCATTATTTTCTCTGTTCTGCCATCTTCTCGGATGTACATTTGAAGGATAAAACCCTCTTCTTGTTGTTCATATTTCTAATATACATTTAAGTTACCTTTATACATTCTAGACAATTCCTCTGGTGGCATATACCAACAATACATCATTTTATAAAAAATCTCTCTAAAATGATAGCATAACATACATTTTAGTCCCTTCAGCTACATGTTCTTCCATTGTTCGATTTGTATATTGTAACCAAAACTTTTAATCCACTTAATCTTGCTTTTTTTTTCACTTGGTCTTCTATTTCAAATTTCAATAAAAGTATACATTTTAGCAATATTCATCATTTGTACACAGTTCTATTTCAAGCTCATATTTAGACTGTCCAAAACCAAAAATTATTTCTCTACTTTACATCTTTCTAATGATTGTATATTAAAAAAAAACTATTGACAGATATCTCCAAATGCCATCAGATCTTCTCTTGATTTTATTTTATATTCCCTTGATAAAATTCTAATAACTCACAATAAGTTTGCCATTTGTGTTTACTTACCATTTTTCATCTATAAAATGCTTCTTGTACTGAAAGCCACAGAGGTGTTTTTGGGCACAGCCAGTTTGTATCTATTCCATATTC
The DNA here is from genome assembly GCA_032468155.1 of Oxyrhabdium leporinum. Classification (NCBI taxonomy): domain Eukaryota; kingdom Metazoa; phylum Chordata; class Lepidosauria; order Squamata; family Cyclocoridae; genus Oxyrhabdium; species Oxyrhabdium leporinum. Next base: position 132,397 of record JANHFL010002843.1, on the reverse strand, counting down.
TCAATAATATTAATTAATATCTACATTAACCTTAGTTTTATTGTACCATAAACATCAAT